>CAUYQG010017438.1:0-17365 GCA_963574415.1 Tarsius wallacei
TAGTTCCAGCTACTTGGAAGGCTGAGGCGGAAGGATCGCCAGAGCCCAGCAGGTCGAGGCTGCAGTGGCCGGGAGTGGCCACTGCACTCCAGTCTGGGCGACAGAGTGAGACTCCAACTCAAAAAAAAAAAAAAAAAAAAAAAATCTCAATTAGAAAAAAATCATACTTGAAGAAAATCATTTTTCACTACCATTTCAAAATAGTTTAACATACTTAGGCGATTTTTGAATTTAGAAACTCATAATAACTAATACTGAAATTTGTAATACCCGGACCAAACAGCTAGCTAGAGAATCTTTTTTTTTTTTTTAAATAAAGATGTGGGGTACAATTCAGGGTTAGGTATACAAACTTTGATTTTGCAGGTACCCTTGTTGATGAGGTATGTCCCTCCCTTCCCTAGCAGTTTCCCTCGACTGCCAGTCCCACCCCCCCATTCCCTGACAGTTTCCCACTAGGGAGTCCCAGATTGCCAATCCCTTTCTTACAGCATTATAATAACTGTTCAAGGTCCGCTTATGAGTGAAAACATATGGTACTCTGTTCTAGAGAATCTTAAAAATGTCTTTGGTAGCCATTGGTAGCAAATATCCCAAACATACCAGAAACAAAATAATCCCATGTTAATGAGGAAAGTGAAATGAAGAACAATTTAAACATACATATTTCTTCCTACCTATGACAAAGGTCAAATTCTTAAATCCCATTACACTTGTACTGCAAAGACAAAATCTGCTTGCAAAGAGAAATAAACTACTTTAGCAATCTTTGCTATCGTGCTAAAAAATCTGACAACCCAGACCAGAATTGGAAGGTTAAAATAAAAGAATACAACTTCACCAGCAAAGAAAATGCCAACAATGGATAAACACACTAGTTTAAGATTACTTTTAAAAGAGAACAATACCAGTGTGTATACAAATAAACCAAATCACTTATTGATCTGCTAGCTGCCAATTAAGATCACTGATCTCTTCATCTGTTTCTCGCAATGCAAGGTCTCAAGTTCTGAAAACTTAAGCTATACACATGATAGTAGAAACTGACAGCTGGAAGAACAGTTTCTATGAAAAGTATGACCAACAACCAAGCAGCCAACCGAACTGTTCTGAAGTTTGTGAGTTCCTCCTTCCTTACCTCACCCTCAACTTCTTGTCACTCTGTTACACTACTCAACATGTTTTTATACATTTAAGTAACAAGGCAACAGATGCCAATGAAAACAGTGCTTCTGCTCTAACATCCTGAAATTTTAATACGCCAATATGAAACCTCAAAGGACCTTTAACAGAATCAAAGGATCATCTTGGCAACTTGAAGCCAAGGAAAAGTAGATTTTTATAACAAGTTCAAGGATGAGATAGTATAGGGGACAACAGGAAGAAACTCCACTTCAAAAATGTTAATTCAGTAAAGGCTTGTGAGTCAAAGCATGTTCAACAAACCAGCAGCATCAGTACTAACTGGAAGCTCTTAGAAATGCAGAAACTCAGGCCCCAAACAAACCCATCAAATAAGAACTACATTGCAACAAGCTCCCATTCAACCTATATGTCATTTAAGCTTGGGAAGCACTGTTCTAAAGTATCTAATCAAATACCCAATACCACATTACCCAATCCCTAAAATATATGCTGTGTTGTAGCATTTCCCTTGAGTAAGTATGAAAATGACAATAAATAGTACAACAAAAATAAATAAACCAGTTAATACTATAAGAACATCTCATACAATGGCCTATAAATGGTGACAGAATAGCAATTCTCACCTAATAATTAGAGGGGAAAAAAATCCCAAACACTGCTACATGAAACCACACATTTTTTAAACTGTGAATTCCATATACATATAGATCAATACATATCAATGGACCCCTTGAAAATAAACCCATCATGAGACTCCTTTAAAAAGTTTCACTGCTGATTATGGTATCATGATTTTATTCAGTACTAATTAACTTCCCACACAAAATAGTCCTAGTATATAATAATTTTTAAAAAGTTATAATTAGAACACCAGCTGCCAATAGTTGACAAATATGAGGGAGAAAAGCATGCAGTTTCTGCTAAATACCACACACACACTCTGCTTCTTTGCATTCTAAGCACAGTTCAAATAATACAATTAATCCAACCCTCTACCTCCCCTGCTCCCAAGATCTAAAAAACATAAAAGGCATTACTAACTACGTATTGTTTCTACACTACACAAAAACATAGCAGAACAAGAAATAAAGGAAAAGTATGTAATAGACTTGAAACCAGAGAAACTAGATTTGTACCCTAGATTGTCACTTAGTAGCTAAAAACCCCAAGTAAATCCTCTAATTTCCTTGAATCTCAACATTTCTCATCTGTCAAACTGGAAAATGCCATTCATTTCATACAGTTGTTATGAGTTGAAGTGAGACAAAGAATGTGACGCATTTTTTAAAAGTGTAAAGCTCTAATTAGAAATTAGACATGTTTCATAGTTTCATTGAGATAGGAGAGGTGGCAGAAATTAGTCTGTAAAATAAAATGCAGGACACCCAAATTTATATTTCAGATAAACCACAAATAATCTTTTCGTATAAGCATGTCCCAATAATTATAAGACATACTAAAAGATTATTTGTGGTTTATCTGAAAATTAACTGGGCATCCCACATTTTTATTTGTTAAATCTGGAAACTCCATAAAAACTCAAATTTTGGCTAATTTTAAAATCAGTTTTTCCTTTCTTCTCTAGTGACTTTGCCATCTTTAGCTCATTTACAGAATGTCAGGAGGTCACCTACAATTGCCATCTAGAAAAACAATGTTTACCACTTCACAATGCATGATAGTATGAAACTCAATCATTTTCAGGAGAAGTCAGATCAGAAGTCTATGTTTACACATTTTTTTTCCTATCAAAAAAATCATTCAAAACAGTACATTATTATTTCAGGAGATGTTAGCAAACAGAGGGTATGGCTACACTTGCTTGTGTAGGCTACTACAAAAACACTAAGCTATATTTTTATTTGAAAAGAAGACAAATAAGAAAAGATGCTCTTGAACAACAGAGTTGCTTAAGAAAGCCAGAGGAATGAAAAGTAGAAGCCAAAAATGCAAATAACAACAGACTATTCTCCTAGGTTGTAAACTCTTGTCTATAAGTCAAATTCCTCATAGATAGATTTTACAGGGTCAGAAATGTTCTAGCGCCTACACGGTCCAGAAAACTAAAGCTAAAAAATAAGAAAATAAGCTCTTCAAAATATAATTAAACCTCTTTTTTGTGAATGTTATCTTATGAGGTCTTAGTGACTAGTGCCTTTGCTTTTTTTTTTTTAATTTTTAATTTTAAAGATGTGGGGTAAAATTCAGAGTTAGGTATACAAATGTTCATTATGCAGGTACCCATGTTGATGAGGTGTGCCACCTTCCTCTGGCAGTTTCCCACTACCGCCAATCCCACCTCTGCCCTCCCCTGGAAGTTTCCCACTACTGCCAATCCCTTTCTTAAAGTATTATAATTGTTCAAGGTCTGCTTATGAGTGAGAACACGTGATACTGTTTCTGTGATAGATCGCTCAGTATTATAGACTCTAAGTCCATCCAAGTTGTTGTGAAGTTCATAATTTTGTCCTTCTTTATGGTTGTGTAATATTCTATCATGTCTATGCACAATTTTTTAAGTCCAGTCCTCTTTCAATGCCTTTTCTTAATAAAATGAGTCAATAATGAAAATAGTATTTCTAAAATGTATAATCAGAGAAATGGCTATTTGACCAAGCAATAGTTAAGAAATCAATGTGAAACTTTTCCATCAAATTATATAAAAAAGACTATAACAATGGAGTGTTTTTAAGCAAGACATAAAGTATTTAACTTTTGCTACATAAAAATATATAACAATATATGAACTCTGGTCTTAATGAAGTTGGTAGGAAGTATCACATAGGTTTCAAACATTTGTTTTGAAAACACGTCTGCAATAGTAACTGCTAATTAAAACACAGGTAATAATAACATTGAGCTCAATTTGGTTAAACCTAACAGTTATAGAGATGACATTTATAGCTCTCACCTCTGAATGGTCTTCAGCCAAAGGATGAATTCTGAACCAAATCTTATCTTTTCATCTACAAATGGAATTACTTCTTTATATTCATTCTCATTCTCTGGTGCTAATGTCATTCAACAGGAAATAAAAAGATGTATATGTCTAAAGATAGAAAGTGTGACTCTTCAGTCAATACCATTGTAAGTAAAATCTCTCTACTCTACTAAATGGAAAGGGGGACAAAGAAGGTCAGGGGAAGACAAGAGAAGAAGAGAAGTACGAAAATATATCTGTCCAAAATGGAGATGTTTAGTGGAGACACTAAAATACAAATGCTACAGTTAAACATCACTATTAACACAAAACAAGCGGTTAAAATAAACACTGAAGGGTTAAGCATCTCGCCCTAAGTATCTTGGGTTATATACTAAAGTCACTCAAACACCCAATCCTACCTCAAAGCATCAATAAATTACATTCTCTTGACTTACTCAACTGGACTTGGCAAAACCATAATTAAAAATGGTAAAATGTTTCCATATAGAAAAAAGATACTGTGCTAAATTCTAATCTGGAATGAAAAAAGACTTTAAACTTTTACATACTACAGCTAAAATGATCTTTGCCACTAGAAAAACAAAACCTACTTTATTTTGGAAAATAAACTCATTTAGAAATAAGTATAATTTAATGACATTTACTGCTGAGTAAAAGCTACTAAAATAAATCAGCTAATAATATTATAATTGGCATAACTTATAACTCAGAGAATTATGTACACACCAATGGCTTCATGGACAAATTCTTCCAGAGCTTTTCCCAGGGTTTCAACTGGTGAGACAGAGACCAAAACCAGTCATGCAAAGGACAAAATATGGGACAAATGATAAATATGAGTCACCTTGAAGCTTAAGTCACAGATGAAAGTTCTCTAAACACAAGGCATAAAGACTACGATATTTTTCTGCTAAAGCTCAACTGCTTTCAGATTTCACCATAATTGGTACTTAAGTGGTACCCATATTGTTTTACAATAATATGTAGAGAAAATGTTTAGAGTACAAAGCAGAAAAATCATTTTTTATATGCAGTATCTGTGTTCACTATTTTTATTGCAAACATACTACTATACTATTTCTCCTGTAATGAACACAGTTTATTCAAAATGGAGGTCCCACAAATTATTTTCAGTATTTAAACTTTATTTCTTCTTTTTGGCTAAGTCTATAAACAATTATCTCACAAAATTTTATTCAAAACAAAATAAATCTAAGAAGTTCTTGGTGGCAGGGTACCTATAATGTAGATGGAAAAAGGAACTTTAAAATATGAGAAGAATTAAGAAACATGTAAAAGAAGACAATCAAAACAGACTGAAGTGTCAAACAGGTGGTAAGAGAGCTAGGGAAAATACTGTCACATAAACTACAAAAGAAGTTTCTAGAAGAAAGGGGGCTATCAATAATATTAAACACACCAGAAAGGTCAAGTAGGGCCAGGACAAGGTCAATGAACTTAGCAACTTGTAAGTACATCATTGAAATAATTTTAGCACAGCAGTGAGAGAAGAATCCAAATTTCTTTTCTAATAAATAAGGGGGAAGTGTGAAAGTGGAAGCAGCAAATATAGGTGATTCTTTCAAGAGCTGTGCAAATAAATGAAAAACCGAAAGAAAGTAAAAGATAAAAATGAGATACTGTAGTGGATTGAGGCTGAAGAAAAGACACTGGGAAGGATTATTCAAATGTTTTTAAGGATGGAGAAACTGGGATTTGTTTCTACATTTGGGAGAGTCAGTGGAAAGAAACAGAATGGAAATAAGGAGAAGGAGGATTTAATTTATAGAGCTAGGTCGGTTGCGGTGGCTCATGCCTATAATTCCAGCACTTTGGGAAGCAAGAGGATGGCCTGAGACCAGCCTGTTGGGCAACTTGGCAAGACCTCATCTGTACAATAAATCAAAAAATTAGCCGGGTGTGGTGGCGAGCTCCTGTAGTTACAGCTATTTGAAAGGCTGAGGTGGAAGGGTACCCTGAGTCCAGCAGGTTGAGGCTGTGGTGGCCGTAAGCGTGCCACTGCACTCCAGCCTGGGCGACAGAGCGAAACTCCAACTAAAAAAAAATTTATAGAGCTAGGTTTTGAAAACTGGTAAGAGAAGAGAAGAAAATAATAGGAGGAATCAGCCTTTGAAAAGAACTGGGATACCAGTTCATTTGGAAAAAAACAGGAAGGTAAAGATGAGACCATTGACACCCCTGAGGCTCCATTTACTTGATAAAGTAGGCGAGGCTATGGGCTAAGGGTAAAGAAAATTAGACTGAAGAATCCCCTTTATGAATCAGATTAGTATAAGAAATTCATGAAAGAAGGGCTTTGTTTGTTCTTTTTTTTAAATTGATTTGGGGTCTCACTCCAATGCCCAGGCTGGAGTGCAGTGGCATACTCAGCCACACCAGTGTCGACCTGCTGGGCTCTGCCAATCCCTCTGCCTCAGCCTTCCAAGTAGCTGAAACTACAAGCGTGGGCTACCACGCCCGGCTAATTTTTTATTTATTGTAGAGACGAGGTATCGTCAAGTTGCCAGGGCTGGTCTTGAACCTGATGGCTCAATCAATCCACTCGCCTCAGCCTCCCAAAATGCGGGATTACAGGCTGAGCCACTGTGCCCAGCCTGTTTGTTCATATTTTTAATATACACCCTACACAAATTGCTCATTTTTAGATGAGTCAAACGTAAGGAGACCCTTTCAGAAATAACATTTTGGTCTTCAACTTAAACAATAAATTTCAGGGAGTAGAAATGGGGAAGAGAATCACTTTCCAACAAAGCCTCAACTTCATCTTTCTACCTATAATACAAATGTATTCATTTACCTCAAAAGGTAAGTGGAGTCTTATAATATCATTACAGATAAAACATGTCTTGTCATTTTCTACACATACACAACTTTGCATGGGAATCTAACTTGCAATAATACTGGTCAGTTGATAAGCGTAGCACATTGTTTTAAAGAACCCACAATGGATAAATGACATCATGCGATAACATAATGGGTCAAATTGCAATCCACTGAAAAGGCAAAAAGGCATAATCATAATAGCTCCATGTATTGACTGCGTACCCTATGTCATACAATGTTTTAAGTGCTAAGTGTATTAACAAGATCAATCTTTACAAAATTTTAGATTAGGTAATTATCCCTTTTTTCAGATGAGAAAATTACAGATGAGAAATTCGCCTGAGAAAACCCAAACAATCTGGGGATCCGTAGCTCCTACTGTATTACCTAGGCTAGATCACAAGTGACATAAAAAGTACAGAGTGCATGTAATACAGAGCTTTGGGATTCATTTGAGATCTGGATTCAAATCTAAGTATCATCACTTGGTTGGCTTACCCTGGAGAAAGTGTTTCCTGATCTTAGTTCCCTCCCTGTATAACCCATATGCCAGCTATGAGGGTCAAAGAAGCACTTTTATAAACAGCAAATACATATGATGTCAATATTATTAGAAGATAGTTGCTAGGTAAAACACATACGGTAGCAGCAAGTTCATTTTCTGTACTTATCAGAAATTCTCGTACTTTATATTGTCATGGCTCATATGCAAAATGAGTAACTCCTAAAATGCAGGTTTCTGATTATTTTGTACAGCTTCTCTTACTATTTACTAACTATAGGCAAGTTACTTAATGGGCTCTGTACTTGTGTTTTTTAGCTGTAAAAATGGAAATAATAAATCTCTCATCATAGCTGCTGAGAAGATCAACTGCAACAATATACAGAAAGCTTCTACCACAGTGCCTCTGGTACATATGAATAGCAGTCATGGTTGCTGCTCTTGTTAGCACTAGTTCTACCACTCAGCAGACACAAAATAAAACCAAAATTTAAAGGAGGTGTGTGTGAAGGTTTGCCTAGGTGAAATAATTCAAAGGTTCTTCCATAAATCTATAGTCTATGGCAACTTTCCCTCCGTCATTCTTGCTGCACTTTCCTGCTTAATAGCCAGAACTCTCTGTTGACATTTTAATTAAATTAATGCAACATATTTTTTTTCTCCTCATTCCCCTCGTGGCCATTTTCATCTCCATCCCTCTCTCACTCAGAATCTGGTCAGCCAGATCTTGACCCCCGACTACTCTCACCATTTTTCAAAGCACGAAAACTTGAACCCAGTCTTCTGGTAAATCTAATACTACTGACATTTTATGTACTCATAGCTAGATTTTTAGACATCTCTGTCCTGGAATATGCTCTATTATTTCAGTTTCCTATTAGAATTCAAGAAAATGCTAATAAACAATATTCAATTACATTATCTTTGTATTAGTACATGCATACTGACCTTGAGGTGAGACTGAAGGAAACAGCAAATCCAGGAAGAAATGTGCAAGAGAAAGTTAGAAAGAATTAATAAGGACAATATCCAGAAGAAATAATATTGCTCAAGGATACAAACAAAACATAAAGCACAATATTAGAGAAGTAAACAGGGTCACACAGATGTTGCACAGGTACTAAAAATTAGTAATTTCAGATTGTCAATTCTCAACAAGCATATTTTCTTATTAGATTACACCATTGTACTTTAATGAAAGTTTCTAAAGAAAAAAATTTTGTCTAAAATTGACCATTTCCTGGGGTAGAAAAAAAATTTCCTGAACACTGAAGAAAAGGTTAGTCATTCTCTTTCTCATTTAAGTAGCTAGAACTGTCATAAATGATTGCACAACTGTAGTCAGCTTAGTTTATAGACATCCATCTTATAACTGACTACTTTTATCCACTTTATTCCATTAAGAAGATCGAAGTTATCACAAAGGAAAAGCAGAAAAACACTGACAGCTTCAGCTACGCTGTAGAATACAGAACTCTAATTTACTTGAAAGAACCTGAAATAATTTTCTCCAATGTTAGAACATAATAGATTTTTGCCTAATCACAATCATACTTATCAATCCAATTCTACCAAAATCCTCAAATGGTGCAATCTAAAAGCAATAATGAACAAGAATATATAGCTCTATAAACATAAATTCATTTCTAATGTTGTTTGTAAGAGATGTAAAGTAGCCATGCTTATTAACATTCCTACATAGCACAAAGCCCTGTGGTTCATTATTGCCTTTTATTATAACAGGAGGTTTTTTTTCTTTTTAAACATTATTAATCAATTTCACTGAAATTAGTATGATCCTCCAAATAGTTAAGACTTCTAATGGCCAGTGCCATCTAGATTGTCTTCATGGTCTACATATTAAGACTCTAAAACAAAAGATTTATTTCTTGAATGCAAGCACCATCTCCATTTATTTCCTAAACTTCAGTGATTTGTTGCAAAAGTCTAATTCAGCACTTAAAAAACACAGTTTTAAAAAGTCATTGTGAAAATAAAATAAGGGTAAGGAGGATAAGATTTATTATCCCCATTATAAAAGATGAAAACAGAGAAACAAAATGACTTGCTCACAATCACATAGTGGGTAAGTGGCAGATCCAGGACAAGTGTGTAGGCAAGCTGACATCTCACCTGGGCACACTTTATATGTTCCATGATGCTTTTTCAGGAATCTATAAAAATCCATGGACCTTTAGCATCTATAACACAGTGTAAAATGCAGACAGTGTTCAAAGGCAAAAACAGGCCAATCTCTAAATGACTATTCCCAATGATCTTTTTAATTTTTGTTGGTTATGACAGAAGAAGTCAGAATAATTTTATACCAACAATGACATTAACTGAAATCTTTATATGCAAGGTTTTATGGAAGACATGGTAAATACTTGAAAAAAAAATCCTAACTTATTCCTGACAATAGAGAGCAACTTTAATTATCTTTTTACTTATTTTATTATTCATGAATCATATTTCACTTTGCATCAAACTATAGCTCTTGGGGAATAAATTTAGGAGAAAAAAATCTGCACATGAAATTGCATGTGATTCTAATGTTTACACTTTTAAGGAAAACATTAAGGTAGCCACTAACGCAAATTCCTATAAGACCATAGTAGCAATTTATAAGGTGCTGTGCCCACAAGAAACTTTGGGAAGATGACCTAATAGAATGATGTATAGCTTTGTAATTTATTCTCCTTTTAAATGAAATCAGTGAAACTGATCAAGGAAGAAGAAGAAACAAGCAGCTTCCCCAGAAAGCAAGCTGAAGCAAGCAGGATCAGATAAAGAAACAGTCATCTTCAGTTGTAATCCTTCAGTATCTTTCCTTTCCTTTTTTTTGGTTTCATTTTTTAAACATAGACAATTCTTCCTCAAGCAAGAACATATATTACATAATTCCTCACAGCCACTACCAGTGGCCCCAGTAACCTCTCTTCCACTACAACCACATTAAGAGCACATTTTCTGACACTGTACTTCATGGATCAAAGATGCATACCCACAAATTTAAAAGTAAGGAAATTCTTCTCTAAGGAACCATTTTCCTCATGAATTATAAAGAAGTTTATGTTAAAACTACATATGGCTTAATTTCTATATGGCAGATCTTTGAAGACATTAAACTGGGAATTAAACCAGAATTTATTTAAGAAAAAATATTTGCAGATATTAAGACCAAATACCTTTTAGTTTTTTGTTTACATTTTCAGGTTACACTATGCCACAGATGCCTGAATATAATGTGATAAGTAATATAAAATAATCTCATAAAGTACATTTTTCCAATGAGACAGTCCAAAAAAAAAAAAAAAAAAAAATCTTTTAGGTCAACCTAAGTCAACAAACGCAGGATATAGGTAAAATAGTCAAATATCTAATTATAGTAGTAAACACATTCATTTGGTTAGTATATACATATATATTTAAAATGGAATCTATAACAAAATAATGTTAATTTTAAAATACTACTTTCTGGGCAACCCCTTCGGGTCTCCTCCCATTGTGAGAGCTTTTCTATCCTCTCAGTAAATCCTGCTTTCTCAAATAAATACAAAATAAAAATACTACTTTCTTCTGCTCCCACATTCAACAAACAATTTTTATTGATTTTCTTTGAATGCATTTTAACATGAATTCAGCAAGGATAGAAGATGCACCATTACTTTATATAACACTAAGAAAAAAAGTATACCAATTAAATTATGCTATGCCTCTAGTACATGTATCCCAATTTCAGAGATGTTAGTAAAAACAAGGTCAGAATTGGTATTTCACTGTGACAGAAAGAGGAAAAAGAAAGGTATCTATACCTTTGTTTAACCTACAGATCTAAAAGTAATTGCTCTGAATTACATTAAATTGCATAAGAATACTTTATGCATATTTTATGCATACAAATTCAGTTACATTTTTACAGAAGGAAAAGCATATGTAAACATATTGTGTATATGTATAAATATGTATATGTGTAAATATATTATGAACATATAAAAGAAATATAAAGATATTATTTTCAATATTACTAACAAAATATAAGACACTACTGAACTCCCATCTTTTTAATTTCTAAAGGATCTAAGTATTATGGGCAATGGGAAGATAAGGAGATGTGGAATGATTGGTGGAATGAAAAAGGAGCACTATCTCTATTTTAACACATATATACATTTCCCAATCATGTTATAGTCACAGGACAGAATGTGATAGGGACTACAGGAAAAGCACAAATAAAGGAAAGCGCGATTACTACTGAACAGAGGCCAGAAAAGTTTTCTTTGTCAAAACCAATAACAGTTAAAAGAGGTCAGATTCCCACAAACAGAAGAAAATTTTAGTCAAAGAGAAAAGAATAAGAAAAGGTAAATAAGGAAAAAAGCATCCATCTTCCGATTTTGACTTCTATTTTGTAAGAAAACAGTGAACTCTTCTAAGACCATCAAACCAAAAACAGGTAACCTTATCCTACAAAGTAGTTTGCCAACACATTTTAGAAGATTTATGAAATATAAAAACATCTCCATTTTCATTATATAAAATTTTAGGAAAAGCTGGGTGTGGTGGCTCAAGCATGTAATCCCAGCACTTTGGGAGGCCGAGGTAAGAGGATTGCCTGAGTCCAAGAGCTCAAGACCAGCCTGGGCAACCTAGCGAGACCTCATCTCTACAATAAAAATCCAAAAATTAGCCAGGCATGGTAGCGAGCACCTGTAGTTCCGACTACTTGGAAGGCTGAGGCGAAAGGACCTGAGCCCAGCAGGTCGAGGCTGTGGTGGCCCTGAATGTGCCACTGCACTCCAGCCTGGGCAATGGAGTGAGACTACAACTCAAAAAAAAAATTTTTTTTTTAGGAACTAGTAAAATATTTTTTTAAAAAAAACAAAACTCAAAAGACCATAATATTAAAGCATTATGTTAAAGCCTGGCAACTGCCTTTCCTAATTTCTCCAGATGGCATCAGAAAAGTTTTCTTTTTCTTACACATACACTCATGCAAGCAACACTCCCAGATTAAAAATTACTGCTGGCATGATAGGAAAATGACACCATCTTTGTGTTCAAACTCAGTTAGATAGTTAGTCCTCAACTGGGCAACATGGAGAGATCTTGTTTCTACAATAAATAAAAAAGTTAACTGGGCGTGGTGGTGCAAACCTGTGGTTCCAGCTACTTGAAAGGCTGAGGCAGAAGGATTACTTGAGCCCAACCGGTCGAGGCTGCAGTGACTGTGAACACGCATGCCACTACACTCCAGCCTGGGCAACAAAGTGAGGTTCCTACTCAAAAAAAACAAAAAGAAAAATCAACTAAAGTAGCCCAAATCTTATGAACAGATCATATACTACTTTGAAAACAAAGCCAGTTGTTTATGACTCAATATGTAGTTCCCTTGAAAACAACATTGTAAATATAGGTTAGGTTTCCTTGCTAGTACACAAAATTCAAGTTTAATCACAACATAAAAGTAGCCTAGAACTAACAGTTCTAGGTTAGGTCTGGAAAAGATAGTTAGCAAGGAAGATAAAATTAACCACCAAAAAGTACTTTCATTATAACTACTCAAAAGGCTAGCCCAAGAATTTTTATATATGTGAATGACAAAACTGATCTCCAGTTCTCCTGTCCTCCTCAGAACAGTCATAGCAGCAGCACAACATGCTGGCTTTCCCTCTGCATTCTGTATCACTATCTACACTAGAGTTTGAGGACAAGAAATTAGCAGCCTAGGATCCAAAATTGCTTACTAGCCTTCTACTCAAACAACATCCCTCCTAAGACACTATCATTTAATATTCATTTCAAAGTTAAAAACCCAAACAAAGACTTAGGAGTCTAAAGTTCAACAAGTCCCTTCTCTATGATACGCCTATATATCTTGGGGCACATGTTAATTGGGATGGCTAACCTCTGTGGTATGTTAAGTCTTATTTTCCAGAAGAGCTCAACCAGGTTTTAAGCAGTTGAATCCTTAATTACTTGAATCTCTAGCTATTGGACAAGCTGTGAAAGAATGCCAATACTAGCATCATCTGTAATAGAAATGACAACAGCTGCTGTATTGCTGGTGTCTTTGTCTCCTAGGGCCAAAAGCCTCCCTTTATGGGAGTCAAGACTGACAAAAGTGCCAAGAATCATGTGGGAAAACTATCACCTAGAAGCAAAGAAAACCCACGGGCCAGTTCCACAGTACCTATCCTCTAAGAAGGCATTCCAGCACGTGGAAAAAGACTTCGGCCTCAGCAAGATCCTAAAGTGAACAGCCTCAGAATGGTCTAGCTGTCTCTATTCTCCCCTTTTAGGAGGTGTGGTCATTAATGAATGCTGAACACAGGAGAAAAGGAAAAGAGTGACATTAGAATTTTTTGACACAACTCTGCTACACCTACTTATGGGATATAGGACCAGTCATTTTACTTCTTTGGGCCTCAGTCCCCTTTATTTATGTATTAAAAATTCATATAAGAATCCTTTCCAAAAAAACAAACAAAAAAAATGATGTAGGAAGTAGGGTAGCTAAAATCAACAAATGTGACCATTAAACAGATTAAACTGTTGGATATCTTTCTTAGAAAAGACCAGCCTGATTCAAAACATATTTAAATTAATAGAAATCAGAAGACAGTTGCTATTCTCTAAACACAAAAGTTTCTGAATGACATATTGAATCTAATCAAAATGTATCTGATATTAGAGTAAAACTGTGTGAATTTATTAGTCATTTAGGTATTAGAACAAAAGTAATAAAACAAATACAAAAACAAAATTATAAAGCATAATACATACATGGCCTAGGAGACAGTGCTCCCATAGCACAGGTATTTACCTAAAAGGGACAGCATGAACAAAAAGCACATCTTTCAAGAGTCTGAAAAAACGCTATCAGAATTCTACCAGCCTCCAGTACGCTTGTCTTTAAATATTTTAAACATTATGCCAAAGAAAAGCCCATTCATAATTAATCTAAATAGAAATTCTAACATAAATCCTAATATGTTCATTTTAGGAGAGAAATTCTCAGTTACATTCAGGGTTTCTGAGGCTAATCTAAATCTATCCACTTATAAAAAGGCATTTCAAGTTCCGTTTGTTTTCTATCCAGACTATTCAGAACTACCAGATGACGACTTTCTTCTAGTACTCATTTGGCTAGGATACAGTGCCCAGTGACTCCATTAAACACTAAATCTAGATGTAGCTGTAAAGGTATTCTGCTGATATAATGAAAGCTGCTAATCAGTTTAAGTAAGGAAGATTATCCTAGATCCTAGATAATCTGCGTGGGCATAACTGAATCCTTTGGAAGATCTTAAAAACAGGGCTGAGGTTTCCCAAGGAGAGAAAACAAATTCTGCCTGTGGACTCCAGCACTGGCTTGTGTTGCAGAAGTTCCATCCCCTGGCTCATGACCCTCCCTTGCCTGCCACTGGGATTTCAGATTTGTTTAGCCACCCCCACCACTGTGCAAGACAGTTCCTTATAATAAATCTCTTAGATAAGCATGCATGTTTCTGGTTGTGTATATTTATACAAACACACACACACCCTAATCATCATTGGATTCTAAGGAGTACATACCACAATATAGGATACGAATTTACAAGTAGCAGTCCTTTAACTGGGAAAAATATTTTATTTTTGCATATACATGGGTAGCTTACATAATCCTCTTTTTAAAATTGCAGTAGGTCTGAGTGGGTATAACTGAATCTAATACAATACTAAGTCATCTTCTAACAGGAACTACTATTTTCTGTAATAGCCAACATAGGAGGGGACTGTTTGTTTATTTTTCTGGACCACAAAGAATAGGTCTGGGAATTCTTCATGATATAATCTAAACCTTTTAATATTGAAGACCCCTAAATAAGAAGTACTATAAAATGCAAAGAATACTAAGAATTTTCTTTAGTTCAATAATTATAACAGTCTGCTTTTATTTTTGCACTTAGAAGGTTGCTGAACACCCTTAAGAAATTAATTCTACCAGCTGAATTACAGTGTGGCACTATAGTTACATCAGCTAAGGGGCTTCTTAAAGAATGTTCCAGTAAAAGAACACTCACATAAAAGATGGGCTAGAAACAAAGACTAAAACAATTACAGCTAGCAATATCAGAACTTTACCAGAATGAACACAGACTGATTTTATCCAAAAGCAAGGTCCCTAAGAGATACAGTTTCACTTGATATATGTAACCGGCTGTTCTTTAATTCTGATCAAGCAAAATTCCCAGCAAGCCCCAGCAGTAGCAAGAGCAGCATAGCAATTCACTCTAATATAAGACTGTAGCCTTACATAACACTCACTTTCCCAGGAAGTCCCAAACAAACCCCCCTGACGGTGCAGGGACAGAAACCTGGCGTGGAGGGTACAATTTGCGGGAGACTGGCTTTCTGAGAAACAGCATGGCCAAGGGGGTAGAGGGGACACACATATACACACACAGACACCAAAAACCCCAATGGAACAGGACCATGATAACGCAAAAAGAAAGATGAAGAAATTCAAACAATAAATTACAGAGACAGACACCCACACATAGGAAACAGTGGAATGGCAACACAAGAAGCAAATGGTTAGTAAGAAACACAGCAGCCACACACATGCAAACTAGTAAATATGGGAACAAAAGATATAATCTCAACTGTCTTTGACACAGAATACACTGATTACCTCCTAGAACAAGCACAGCTCAGTTTATAAAAATGGCATTCAAGAGTATAAGTAGAACTAAAACCGACCTTAGTTTCTAAGCAAGCCATAACACTAAATATAGCCACTTCTGCTTAAGACATTGGGTCAAGATGGGGCAAAAAAATAAATCACCTAAGAGTAAGGAACCTTCAAGTAACAGTTGCCAGTAAATCCAAAAAGAACATAACTAACCTTGGCAGAACAGAAAGAAAATTGAGCTGGAATTTTAAAACCCCATTCTATTAGCTCTGGCTCAAGCACTGTGCAACTTCGGGGATAACTTTTCTGGCTCTTGATTTCCTCTTCCATAAAATGCCAAGGTAGATCTCTTTCATAAATTCTAAACTTCTACTGTTTATTCAGTATCTTAAACCATGTTACTGGTAACAAATTACAAAACTGGTAGCAAAAATTGAGTTAGGAAAATGGTGTCTTTTTTTCCCCAGTAGTCAAGAAACTGTGTCAAATCCTAAAACAAAATTATAGCTCTGTATGGCCAGAGGACAGAACTGTATAGTGTTTTTTCCAACTTATAAGAGTTATATTCTGTGGAAAAAGCAGATCATTTACAACTCTTTCTCAAAATGTGAGAAATATAGTGGCTAATAAAAGCTGCTATTGGGTGTGCTCTGGATATCAAATATAGACTTAGGCCTATTTCTTACTCTCCTTCAATTTATATCCATTTCCCAAAATCAGTATTGGGGCCAAAAATAAATCAAAAACGTTTTTCAAGCAAGCTGCCTGGCAAGTAAGCAATAATTTCTACTGTAGATTTCTAATATAAGTACTAAGACCATAAAATGAAACTTTCTCAAGGAATTTCTTTTCTGAAATATGCTTAGTGGGAAGTCACTAATCAATAAAAAAATACTATATTTTAATATCCATGCCATACTGCTGCAGACTTCAACCCATTCAAAAACAAAGAGAGGTTATGTATTCACGTGGGTATATAAGGGATGTGGAGGGTGTGTATATACAAGGGGTGGGGGAGAGGGTGGGAGGGAGGGAGATTGAGTAATCTGAGATTGTATAAAATGAAGGAGGAGAGAGAAACAGAGATTGTAGTCTGAGGCTGTATAAAATGAAGGAAGAGAAAGAGAGAGAGATTGAGTAATCTGAGATTGCATAAAATGAAGGGAGTTACAGGTAGACTTGATATTTTTTCTCTGAAGTTGTTGTTTTCCCATATTCTATATCCATAGAATTTTTATTTTCAAAAAAACCA
>CAUYQG010017442.1:0-32809 GCA_963574415.1 Tarsius wallacei
GTAGCGCGTGCCTGTAGTTCCAGCTACTCGGAAGGCTGAGGCGGAAGGATCGCCGGAGCCCAGCAGGTCGAGGCTGCGGTGGCCGGGAGCGGCCACTGCACTCCAGTCTGGGCGACAGAGTGAGACTCCAACTCAAAAAAAACCAAACAAACAGAATGTGTATTCTTGAAGGTCACACACAGATGTGGTAACTCCACTTTCACAGCAGTAGGGCTTTGAGGTTGGGGTGAGGAATCAGGTTTGAGAGTCCTCTTGGGGAATTATGAGTCCCACTGGCCATGGAGGGGTGGGTAGCTCATGTCAGGAAAGAAAGAGGCAGGGCAGAGCCAAGCAAAGAACCACAATTCTCAAATCAAGTCCATTGTAACAATGACAGTGTGTTGGGTATACACCTACAGGTGTGCATGGGAAAACAGAAGACTTTGGGTTGTTTCTTTGGTAGGGTAGAGGATGTATAAGGAGCAAGAACTAAAGATCTTAGTGGATTTGCGTTTATTTTAATTAACCCAGTGGAAAATAAATTTCTCCCCTGGCTTTGTTTACATAGCCAATAGGGTTAAGAAAAACGCATTTGGTAACCCAAATACCATATCTGTTTAGAAAGATTTTCTAAAAGCTCAGTATTTCCCATGGGAACCTTTCCATCCTGTGGAGAGCTCCAGGCAGGGGTAACACTAGTGTGATTTCTATCATCATCGAGTTTGTGCCTGTTCTTGAACTTGACTTGCATGGAATCTTACAGTTTACGCCAACATTTACTGAAGCATTTATTCAGTGTCAAATACATTGCTAAATACCATCAAACAATATCTCATTTAATTCTTTCAAAAAACAGAAGTGCTTGTTTCCCCTCTTTAACTGAAGAGGAAACCAAGTTTAACAAGGCTAAGAATCCTATCCAAGGCCATTCCCTAAAGCTACTAAAGCAGCAGAGCCTGAATTCAAACTAGAGAACCAACCATCCCACTGGCAGGACTGTCCCTCATCCTGGGAAACCCCCGAGTCCAAGCAAACTGGATGGTTAGTCACCCTAGTTCAAACCCAGACTGGACTCAAAAGTTGGACTTAGTCATCAGGCTGGGACTTCTTTGGCCTAAGATTTCGACAGACAGCACGTGTCTCAGGAAGGAATGTTTTGTCTCCAGAAAACTCTGTGATATCAAGATTTTACTTGTTTTTATTTTAAAGAAAGTGATTTCACCTAAAGTAGATCTGAGGTGGGTGAGAATGAAATTGTTTATATTACAAGGGAATTCTAGCACATCACTCCATCAAATAAGGCTTTATTCAGTACCCACACACCGAAAAAAAGTTTAAGACAGGCTCTGACTTCAGGAAGTTGATAATTTACTTGGGAGCTAGGAGTAAAGCTTAGGGAGTAAGATTAGAGGACAATAAACAGTAATAATAATCACCCATATCTGAGTGCTTACTATGTCCCAGGGACTCTACATATTCCGTTTAACTTTCACAACACAGCTATTTTTCACAACAGGTAGTGCTGTTACATTCATTTCAGTTGAGGAGGCCAGGGCTTGGTGGGGTGAAGTGATCTGGCCAAGGGAAAAGAATATCACTGAGCTATTCACTTAAGGTTTGTGCAATTAATATAAATGAGTTATACCTCTAAGAAGTCTTTTTTTAAAAAAAATCTTTAAATTTTGTAGAGAAAGGGTCTCACTGTGTTACCCAGGCTGGTCTCAAACTCTTGGCCTGAAGCGATCCTCCCACTTCAGCCTCCCAAAGTGCTGGGATTACAAGTGTGAGCCACCATGCCCAGCTAAGTGTTTGTTGAATGGGAAACCACTGCAGATGGCGAAATTTTTATTTCCTCTTGAATATCCTATTCCCAATAACTCGGGGGCAAACTTTTTTTTTTTTTTTGAGTTGAAGTCACTCTGTCGCCTAGACAGGAATGCAGTGGCTGCTCTCGGCCACCGCAGCCTCGACCTGCTGGGCTCCGGCGATCCTTTCACCCCAGCCTTCCAAGTAGCTGGAACTACAGGCGCACGCTACCACACCCGGCTAATTTTTTGATTTATTGTAGAGATGAGGTCTCGCCAAGTTGCCCAGGTGGGTCTTGAACCCATGGGCTCAGGCAATCCACTCACCTTGGCCTCCCAAAGCGCGGGATTACAGGCTGAGCCACCAAGCCCAGCCAAGGGGACAAACTTTTAAAAATGTGTTCTGGTTTATTTCATTTTAGGAAAATGGCAGGTCAGGTCAGATGGCCTTTTTAGCCTTACTGACTTGAGTGCAAATGGGCACAGCCTGTGGCTGTGAAGTCAGTGGGTCCACAGGGGCTGACTCAGTCCAGCTCATCAGTGCAAACTGCTTGGCCCCCGGCTGCACAACTGTTGGCCCCACAGTCAGTCCTGGCCAGGCATACATGAGTATCTGGGCCCTCAAGGTCACCTCTGCCTTGAACACCCTAGACCCCTTCCCCTCACTCAACCCCTGACCCTGCCACCCAGAGCACCTTCATCATTCCTCCCTGACATGTGGGCTTTCATCTTCCTAGGCTGTCTCATGTGACAGTCTCCTGCCCATATTTCTAAGCTCTCTGGGTCTGGTTGCGCTATTTCTCTGTCGTCTCTGGGGTTTGCAACACCAATCATCCGCAGGTTTCATTAGCATGCTGTTTACCCCTGTCTTCCAGATCATTAATGAAGATGTGGAGTGAGACACCACTCCTCAAGGCCCCCACCACGGGCCCGCCATACCCGGCACCCCTGGAGTCATTATCCTTCCTGGTGTGACAGGATCAGAACCAAACCAATTTGCATCAATCTTTGGTGATGTTGTGAAGTGTTGCCTGCCCTGCAGTCCTCCTGCTGCAACGATGGCTTCAGCTGTCTGGTCTGGAGTGCTCCTCTCTCCTTTAGATCCGGCCACCCCAATTCTTCTGGCTAATGCCCCAGAGCTCCCATCACCCTTCAGGCAGGATTCAGGGCTGCACATGGCTGACGTTTCTCTTTATTGCTGTGCTATCCTGAGCTGGTGCCTTGTTGGAAAACAGGATGGACAAGTGCACACAATATTGGAGGAGGGGACAGGTACGGCAGACACAGAGTTTTTCTTACTCATCATGACATCTGCCATGCTCCTTAGGACCTCAAGGCTTGCAGGCCTGGGCCGGTGTGGGTGAGTCCATTCTCCACTATTTTCTCATGCCCCCTGGCCTGGGTGCTTTTATCTCTTCCTCATCAATCCATGACTATGCTTCTCATTCTGCAGGAAAACTAACTTTGTATACACACTTGTCTCCCAATAAAGGTGAGACCACCTCCTACACACCCCTTTGTCAGATTCAAACTTGGATGACATGTCTAATCTTTCCTGAGAGTGCAGCGCCTCCAACTGGCTGTCTGTGATGAAAATGTAAGTGTAATTCCAGACTCCCCCAACCCATTCCTACACCTGAACCCTAACTCATCTTTTCTTCCTTCTCTCCTAATTTCAAAGGAGAGGGTAAGCAGGAAGGAAGCAGCGAAGGAAACTCACAAGTGCAACAACTGAAGTGATGCTTCGCATGCCCAAGAGCTGGGGGAATTCAACCTTAAGATTCAACAGCACAATTATGTGAGGTATTTTTCTCAGGGGAGGGAGGGACCAAGGAAAAAGACAGCTATTTTGCAACTCAACACTTACTGACTGAACATTTTTCTGTTCTGGGCAAAGGCTCTGAGGGAGAGGTAGGACTGGCATGATTAGGGGACAAGACGTTTTCATGCACGTTACATGTGATCCTAGGGCAGGGCTGGATGCTTACAGGTGCTCAGGAAATACATATTAATAGATATCTGCATGCACAAGAACACATTTCATCACCATAAAGAGGTCAGTGATAAACTGTGTGTGGCATGTGTGCCTGTGAATAGGCTGAGCTGATGGACATGGCATTTTAAGTCCTGTATACCCAGCTCCGTGGGTTTTTTTCTTTCTGTACTGTACCATTAATACATGCTTCTGAAGAGTTTGGAAAATGTAGAAGAAAATGAAAATTTCCCATAATCCTCCAGCAGGCAGCAAGAACTTATCACCTTGGCCTATTTCCTTCTAATTCTCCTCCTCCTCCCATGCACATGGGACATTATTTATAATTTTACACCCTGCTATCTTCATGACAGAATTATTTCTTCCATGATATCATAACCTCTTTGTAAACACACCAAATGGTTGCATAATAGTTCCCGGTATGAATGTACCATGACCTACTCAAAGGGTGCATGTTTGAAGGACCTTTGGGCCACTTGATTTGGGGTAGGCACAGCGGTGAGGGAAGCAAAGGATGAGGTTCCACCAATAGGAAGGCGGAGGCAGCAGTACAGACAGAAGGTGGGAGCAGGAGGCCAAGGTGAAGCAGTTCCCACCCATTCCTCAGAGACCTCGGGTGGCGCCTGAGGCTCCATGGTGGTCGTAGCCAGCACTTCTCATTTCCACACAGCCTCAAGTCACTGACTTTTCCAACTTGACTCTTCCCAGCTGCTTCTTTGTGTGAAGCCACTGGCTCCGTAGCCAGGCCCCTGGGGCTTGGCTGCATCCAGGAAGGGCCTGGGATGTGACCTTCAGCCTTGCTTGACCCGAGGCCTCAGGCTGCAGAGCCAGGGAAGGCAACACAACTCTGATTACTTGAGTTCTTTGGCTCCTTGAAATCTACATTAATTGAGTGTTTTCTGGTAGCGGAGGTCACTTTCAGGAGCATCAGGTATAGATCAAGATACAAGGTAGACAGCGAGACAAAGATGAAAATATGTGAACCTGATTCTGCTCAGAGGCTGAGTTTAATTGAGATTCCAACAGCCACTCTTCCCTGCATTCCTTTGTCCCTGGCTATGACCAAGTTTATGCTGTATCGCCCTGAGTAATCCCTGTAATGGGCTGCAGTCCTGGGGGAGCTGTTTTTGTTCATTAAGTGGCCAACCTCTGAGCCACATGGAGTGTGGCCAGTTATGGCTTCTTGCCCTGGCAGTTGAGAGCCACTTCCCTGGTTTAAAAAGAGGGGTCTTTCAGGAAAGAGAATGGGAATAGCAGCCAGGGGCTGGGGACACTATCAGAGACACAAAGTACATAGAGGTGATCGGGGCAGTGGGTGTCCTGTCCAGGTCAGGAGCTCTCTGAGACACATGTGCTGCGTGTTTGCTCTCCTTGCAGTGCTAACTGCAGCTGTAGAGGGCTTTACAGTTTGTAAAGGGCTTCAATGTAGTTTCCAGAATGGTACTGTAGTTATAGATGCCACGGGTGCGGGGAGGTGCGAGAAGGGATGAAGAAACCCAAACAGGACGCTAGAAGAAGGTGGTGAATGAACAGGATGAGGCAAACAGCAGAGGGGGCTTCTACAGAGGGTCAGGAATTTTCAGGGCTTTCACTCCAGCCCAGGTGATAGGCACCAGGCCATGCGGAGCAGCTCTCCTCTCAAGCCGACTATCTCCTCCCCCTCACCCACAGCCCTGATGCCTGTCTGCTGCTTGTAGCTGGGGAAAAGCTGCAGCAGCTGCTTGTTTAGAGACCCTGTCCCCTCACTGCGCTTCCCCCTGCGTCTGTCCTCTGGTCAGGGTTGTGTGAAGCGGAAGACAATTTGGGGCTTATTAGTGTCCCAGGGAGACATGTAACTTGTGTTGCTGGGACCCAAACAGCAAGAGCCTTAGCGGCAAACTCCAGCCGAGAAAAGACTGAGGAATTGTCTCACCTAATTACAGGGAATGGCCCTCTTTGTGTTTGTGATTCGGTACGGTTGTCCGATCGCCTCTGATCGCGTTTCTCCATTCGCTGGCTCAGGCCATGCTGGAATTGTGCTAATTAGAAGAGAAATGGACAGAGCGATCCTGTCAGCCCTGGTTACTGGTGGGGACAAAGCAGAATATTATTCTGAGGCAGTGTTTTGTGAGGCCCTTCTTCCAGCTCTCATTAGGCGGAAGGGGCCCAAAGGAGGGGTGGTTCCAAATGCCTGCCGGCTGATGGAGCACCGGGTGTCCTGTGCTAATTAACGGGCTCTGCCAGCACTCAGGCCAACAGGACCCTCAGCTACACCTGGTGCCATCTGATGCTCCCACCTGCTCTAGAAGAAAAGTGCCGGCAAAGGGTGGGAAGGCTGGTGGCCTCTTTGGACCTACTCAGTCTGAAGTGCCAAAAAACCTATAGGAAAGTCAGTTATAGTCCGCCAGAACTTAGGAATTGGGAGACCACTGTTTGCCCACTTTCCAGGCTCTCTGGTGAAATGAAGCCTATGTAGGATCAGCTAGTCTTGAAACGCTCCAAAATGAAGAACAGAAAATGGAGAATATACCCAAATGCTTGGGCATGGAGCTAGAGAAAAAGTTGAGAACTGGGTAAAACCATGTCATTTGACCTCCGGGACCATCCACTGTGCCATCCGCCCGTTTCCTCACTTCCTGCTCCGCCGGTTCACCTTCCTTTGCTGCCTTGATTCTGGAGGAAAAAGAAAGGATTAGAGCATCTCATTGGAGATGAAATTTCTTGGCATTACCAAGCTCCTATGGAAGGCCTGACACCCTTCTGAAGCCACAATGGAATGACTTTCAACAGTTCTATCTTCACTGCCCTGATCTGGGTGAGCCAGAAGAGCCACAATCAGCAGCTGCCAAAAAACCACAACCAAACAGCAGTTAGCAAGTGTCCATTTAAAAAACAGGACAAATGGGTAACAAAAAGATAAAGAAAAATTAATGATGGCATTTCAATATCAACACAGTTAATATCCTGTAAACCTTAAGTGCTCTGACTATGGAAGGAAGGCCAAAATAATCAGAAGCCTAGACTCTGAGACCAAAGAGAGCAAGAAGTCATGAGGCTGCTGGTAAGAAAAAATTGTAATAAGAATTTGCAAACATGCCTCTAAGCTCCAATGCTATACTTTTCCTTTCTTTTTTTTTTGAGTTGGAGTTTCACTTTGTCACCCAGGCTGGAGTGCAGTGGCATGCTGCTCACGGCCACTGCAGCCTTGGCCTGCTGGGCTCAGGCCATCTTTCTGCCTCAACCTTCCAAGTAGCTGGAACTATAGGTGCACACCACCATGCCTGGCTAATCTTTTTATTTATTGTAGAGATGAGATCTCACCAAGTTGCCCAGGCTGGTCTCGAACCCCTGTGCTCGGGCAAACCTCTCACCTCAGCCACCCAAAGTGCCGGGATTATAGGCGTGAGCCATACGCCTGGTCTCCATCGGATGTTTTACTGGAATTAAATGATGGGGCAATAATGATAAGCTATTTGCTTTCCTTAAAATGAAATGCTTTCTCTAAAAGCACCTCTAAAACGACATACTCTGGTCTGAGGCAGGTAAACCATCAACAGGTGATAGCAGAGCACTGATTAGTCCTCCTTCTCTAGCTCTTGAACGTGATGGTGGAAAAAGAATGCAGAATGTTTTCTTTTCTTTTCTTTTCTTTTCTTTTTTTTGAGTTGGAGTCTCAGTCTGTCACCCAGATTGGAGTGCAGTGGCCGCTCCCGGCCACCGCAGCCTCGACCTGCTGGGCTCCGGCGATCCTTCCGCCTCAGCCTTCCAAGTGGCTGGAACTACAGGCGCGTGCTACCACGCCCGGCTGATTTTTGATTTATTGTAGAGATGAGGTCTCACCAGGTGGCCCGGGCGGGTTTCGAACCCGCGGGCTCAGGCAATCCACTCACCTCAGCCTCCCAAAGCGCAGGATTACAGGCTGAGCCACCGAGCCCAGCTCAGAATGTTTTCAATCCATCACATGTAACTTGAAATCTGCAAACAGATAGGCTCTGAATCCCCCATCAAAGAAGATACTGAAGAACCAGAGGAGTTTATAATCTAGTAGGCCAATAATGGAGATCACTTACCTGTAAGATGGAGTGATGGGTCACAGGGATATACATAATACACAAATGCTGTCGGAATGCCGGGGGATGGGTCATTTACAGAAGGACTTTCAGGGGTTACAGAAAGACCAGGTTTGAGAGATGCAAAAGGGATGAAAGAGTTTCTCGCAATGCAATGGCATGAGCAAAGGCACTAAGTGAGGAACTGGGAATTGTTTAGAGTGACTGGAACAGAGACTTTCCATAACAAGGGAGAGAAAAGAAACCAAACTGAAGGGTTGACTAGGATTACATATAGAGAGTTTTTTCTTTTTTTTTAAAATTTGGAGTGCAGTAGCATGCTCACGGCCACCGCAACCTTGACCTGCTGGCTTAGGTGATTCTTCTGTGTTAGCTTTCCAAGTAGCTGGAACTACAGGTGTGTGCTACCACGCCTGGCTTATTTTTTGATTTATTGTAGCGACGAGGTCTTGCCAAGTTGTTCAGCCTGGTCTTGAACCCCTGATCTCAGGCAATCCTCTTGCCTCAGTCTCTCAAAGTGCTGGGATTATAGGCTGAGCCACTGCACCTGGTCATGTATGGAGAGTTTTAAAGTGCCAGGACAAGGGATCCAGACTTTATTAGTAGACATGGGGAGGTATGAATGGTTTCTAAATACTGCATTAGGGAGCTGAGCAGTACTGAACAGGATGGCTGGTGGGATAGACTGGGAGCTGGAGACCAAGAACATGACTATGACGCTCCAGCCACCCACTACGATGTTAAGGGGGAAGACAGCAGGTTACTTGTCATTATATTATTATAGTTGTAATTTCTTTTTTTTTTTTTAAATTGTAGAGATGAGGTCTTGCCAAGTTGCCCAGGCGGGTCTTGAACCCACGGACTCAGGCAATCCACTCACCTCAGCCTCCCAAAGCGCGGGATTACAGGCTGAGCCACCGAGCCCGGCTATAGTTGTAATTTCTGATGACATCTGTGTTTTAAATATACAACTCAGCCCTTTGAGGAAAAGCTCACCCTCATACAAAAGGGACATATTTATTATGAAGACACAGAAACTATCACATACAAAGTATAATCCTCTAGCATCCTCAAATACATATATGCACATTGTACATAAATTTATATTATCAATATAAAAATACATCAACATTTCTAAGGACGACAAATACCAAATCAATAAATATTGTAATTCTAAAACATCTACTTACATTAAGTGCTGGTGAAGAAGATGATGATAAAAGAAAGAAGCAGACCAGAAAGCCAACTACCTGACCTCTGGTTACAAACTTGAGTTGGTTTGGGGGAGGTATGCCAATCAGTTTCCCCAAACACTTAAAAAAGTGCCTGACGTTATCAACTCTCAAAAACAGAGCAAAGGAAGAATTTGACATCACAGCACTGTTTTTTGCCCCCCACCCATACACACATGCGTGCGCACACACACACTTCAACCGCATTTAGTGAGATACAGAAACATCAATAATAAGCTTAACTTAAAATCAGAGCCCTACAACCCAGTCTTCTCTGTAGCACCCTAGCAGAGTTTTACTTCTCATACTCTTCTTTTTTTGTCTTGTGTTCATTTTCTTTTTCCTTTCAATAAGTAAAACTGCTTGGATGGCCAAATGGCACAAACGAGAGAAAAATCCAGCATTAGTTCTGGAATGGGAACAGGAAATTGTTAATGGATCAGCTGTTAAATTGAAGAGTGCCATGCCCTAGCAAACATTCAAGATCCAAAACCTGGCCATGGTTTTTCTTGTGTCCAAACACCATCAGACTATTGCCACAGGAAAATATTTTTCATAAAATTTAGGAATCCCATACTTCTCAAAACATCAGATGCTGGGAGTTGGCTTACAAGACAGATATGAAGAAAATGTATAATTGGTTTTACCTATGGGCTAGATTTTCAGGTTTTGGCATGGAGAGACAGATACGTAGTGAAGAACCCCATAAGAGTTGTATTTAAGTCAGGAGATTCTCTTTCTCTTTCTTGGGTGTCTTTTTCCTGTTACACAGATGAAGTATCTGATATGTGCTGGGAGAGAGGACAAAACATTGCCACTACCCCACAGCATGCTCCTTTAAGATCAATTTGGGCTTCCAGTTTTCAACCAAATGGTTAATTCATGTGAACCACCCCGTCTCCTATCTTTCAGGCCATAATGACTTTCTTGCTTGAAGTTGTAACAGATTATTAACTAGAGTTCAAAAGTCCTTTCTGTTACCTTCATACTGGTCTTGAAATCTAGAACGCAATGCAACCTTGCATGGGCCTTTCACTGTACCAGCTAATGCCAGGAGGGACTCACTCCTCAGAGATCCTCTTGTCTGAAGTCAGAACTGGAAAGTGGGCAGGGAGTGAGGAATGGAAGGTGTTTGGGGAATGGGACCATCATGAAACGTGAGAATTTAAAAAGCAGGTGTACATTTTGAAAAGATTCTGGTTTTTCCAGCTGGAGATTCTTGCAACCTAGTACATACTGGAGAGTTCAAAGGTCAGGCATCACAGTCTGGTCCAGAATCTAGTTGGTCTCTTGATCTCCCTGCATCATAAAAACTTCCTAAGAGACCAAGTACAACTCAGAAGAACCATCCAGCCAACATGTCGCAACTGACTGTGCCATCACGAAATCAAATCAGCTGTAAGATCCGGGGGCTACTGAATCATTTCTAGAAATGGGAAAGCAGACCTCTGACCTTTAAGAATGATATATCTTCTGGTGTTACCAATATCTGAGGTTAAGGCCAAAGTCAGGAAGCTGACTAAATAACTGCAACGATCCCTGGGTAGAGCAGATTCTCCTCCTGCTGTCAAATGTCCTCAGAGGAGCAGAGCGCTAGGAGCATGAGTATCCTGGGGCATACTCCTCAGTCTCTCCTGAGGAAGTCATGATGTGAGCATTGTCAAAGCTGCACTGGGAAGGAGGCTTGGTTATGATCCCCAGGACATCCTGTCCACAAGCAGCTGCTACTTCTTGGGCTTCTCTAGAATGTTGAGGAATTTCCCCCGTGTCATCTCTCTGGCTGGAATCACAAAGCAAACAAAAGGTCAACGAAATCTGAAAAAAGACTCAAAGAAAGATTTAATTTAAAAATGCAG
The DNA here is from genome assembly GCA_963574415.1 of Tarsius wallacei. Taxonomy (NCBI): domain Eukaryota; kingdom Metazoa; phylum Chordata; class Mammalia; order Primates; family Tarsiidae; genus Tarsius; species Tarsius wallacei. Next base: position 10,915 of record CAUYQG010017442.1, read on the forward strand.
ATAGCTTTAAATTATATATCAAGTTGCTATCACAACAGATTAAATCACCATATTGACAATGAAAACTACCCAAAGCTATCCTGAAGTTGACAACTACTACCCAGGACAACTCGGGGAGATTTTATCATACACCCTTAAATAAAATCACTAGGAAATTCCCCAAAAACCTAGCTCTCTCTCTCAAGAATCTTACCTAATACTCATGTTCACTATCTCTGGGGCTTTGCTGAATCCAACCAAGATTAGGTTGGTTCTCTGGGTTGTTGGTCTCTGGACATTTACAATCTCAAATCAAAATTAGAGACCATTCACCCCATCTCTCAGCAGTGGTAGTCCCTGGATACCGTAATATAACAGGGTTTATATTCCCTCAGTGCAGCTCATCTGTGGATGGTGTAATAAAGTAGGGTTTATAGAGCTTTGGTCTTCTCTCTGTTGGCATTGTCAGTCCTTAGATATTTAATATAGCTAGACAAGGTTTATGTGTCTTTCTCCGACTTTCAGCACCATCAATCTTTGAATGCTGTAGTTACAAGTGGGTTTATACAGCTACTTTCCTACATATAAGGCTCTGAAATGAAAGTAAAACATTTCTCAATTACACGGGCCACTCCAGAAGTCCCCATTTTAGTTCTGTCAGGCGAATCCTCAAAAAGCATACATAGCATACCACCCCTTTTGTCCTCATTCCACAAGGTCATCTTTTCCTATCTTTTAAATGGATTTGACAGTGCTCAAAGTTTCTGATGACTGGCCCTTGAAGCCAAAGTCTTCTGGAACTATGCAATGGGCACAGACAGGCTGTGTGACCTCTCAATAACATGTCTCCATCCTGGCCAAAGAAGTCAGGTGGCCAGGGAGGCACCTGCAGGAATGAGAAGGACCTTTCTAAAGTCCAGATCAAATGGTTTTAGATGAATAGGCTCCTGTTCCCCTCCGCTCCCACCTGAGCTTAACTTGTTTGTTTGTACAACGAAGAAATAAAACAACACAGACTGTCACCACAGAGACTTTTGGCACTATCAGTCTGTACACCCTCATCTTTCACCAGTTCCTTTGCTCCGGCAAAGGGAAAGGAGATTCCACTAAGCAGGCATGGATGCTCCAGTGCTGGGTCTTGCCTCATGTGCCCACAGCCCCACCCCAGCCCAAATCAAACTGACCATTCCTTCCTTTGTGGATCTACACCAAGCCCTGCACATCCAAATGTGACCTTGCATGCAATTACTTGTTTACGTGCTTGCCTTCTACCACTAAAACATAAGAACCGAGGGCAGAGATTGTTTAGTGCTAGACCTGAGAATGTTGGTTGGATCAATGATAATGTACAAAAGAACCAGAACCAAGTAGAAACACAATAAATGTTAGTTTACTTCCCTTCCACAGACAAACAATAAGATTATTGTCCCTCAGTGTTCCACTCTATGTCGTGGGAGTCTTTTTTAATGTGCCTTGCTTATTTGGCAAGAAAAATCATTTCTCTTGATGGAAGTACTGCCAAGTTTATGGAGAGAGCGGGGTGAAGGCCTAACTCCTCTAGAGAAAATCCAGTCAAGTAATTTTTCTTGCCCATGGGAGGCAGCATAGGTTTCTTCCTGAGATCAGAGGATTTGAACTCAGTTTAAGTTCCAGCTCCAGAACTTAGCAGCTGGGTGACACTTTGGGCTGAGCGAGATCTCTGAGCCTGTTTCTTCATCTGTAATGGGTAGCATGTTAATGCCCTACTTTTCTCATGGATATCAGCAACGAACATGCTTGGTAGAGTGGTAAACAGTAACACAACACTTTCCAGAGGTCGGTAAATAATTAAGTTCTGCATTCAGTATTTTCTGAGTGAATGAATGGATGAACCGTGATAAGGGAGGCTAGCAATCTCAAAAACCCCAATCCTTGAAATCTTTTCCTTCAGCTTAAGAGGAAATAAATTTACTTTTAATTTTGGGTAGAATGGGTCTCCTCATTTATTTCTACCAGATGGGTTATCTGCCTACTGTTGGTGTTTACTAAGGACTTTACACATGCAACACATGATCCTGCAACATGGCTAGAAGCAGGTGTTCTGGAAACCAGACACAGGTAATACAAAACTCTGGTTAAGGAGAACGAGCTCTGTTCCAAAAACTCTGGGCCTAGGCACTGCGCTGATCTTACTAATGATTTCTGCCTGCCTGCTGCTCCTCAGATCTCAATTCCTTACTGTTTTTTCCCAAATAGGAGAATGACCAGTATTTTAAAACTTAGAATTTTTAAAGACCCTAACTATTTAAGGTATCAAAACAGTTTAAAAGAGAAAATAAATGGGTGTTCTCTCGGTGGCAAGCTCTCCTTGAATTTGACCAATCATTTTTTAATAACCCCCTTTCCACTCAATCATTCCTCCCCCTTCAACCTAATCCAAGTACACAGAGCTGCAGGGAACCACTGTAAAAGTAGAAGTAATTCAAAAGACATCATCTCCAACATGGGAGGGGAGAAAGTTTTCCTACTTGCCAGTCCCATATAGGAGATATACGAATGCATGACACAGCCGCTCCCTAAAAGAGGGCTGTGCCCTATAAATCAGGTCCTAAGCACCAACCCCTTTTTGTGCAGGAGAAATTGCTGCAGGTCAGGGGCTGTTCCAGAGCATGTGCCCTCCTGTTCACTCGTCACCAGAGCCGTTAACATTTCTGATTAATTCATAGAGCCCTCATTTTATTCCTCATTTCTGTATCCTTCTCTCCTGCCCTGCTGCAGTGTGAAGATTCTCACTGATCTGCTACAGCAATCACCGCCTGCTGGCCGCACCCCCTAAACCTAGTGAAATTGTTTAGCGATGCCAACCGCGCTTTTAATTTGCAAGACATCAGACACGGAGGTAATTTATACCAACATCTGTTCATTTTTGACTTCTGAAACAAACTCGCACATGCTGCTACAAAATCCCATTAGGAGTAGGAAGACAGCCTTCTGCTAATGTTCTGTATTCCACATCTACACACACACACACACACACACACACACACACACACACACAAACACACAACCCTTCCAGTAGGGTTTTATATATTAATGTATTTTACTAATCCATCAAGGATTTCAAATCTCTGTGGGGAAAAACCTTAAAGACGGCTATTGTTTCTTCTTCCCAGTAGCCATGGCTTGGTACAATTCTAGAATGAATGTCCAGGGAAAGATTACATGCTTGTCAGCTTGGCACTCTACCTTCATCCTCTCCTGGTTCTTGCCCCCGCAATAGTGTGTTACATAGAAAACAATTCTATAGACAAGATTGCTAGAGAGAGTTTTACCTGGAGTCAATGAAATCTGTTAACTAATTTCAGATTCTGGAATTATCCTCTAAGATAACAAGGTTTAACAGGAAGGCAACACTGCTGCCATTCTAATAACTATGCTATGAAGATCCACTGGTCATCAGCCACTAAGGTGTACGCTGTACAGGAGAAGCATGGCTCCTGTGTCAAGCTGTGAGGTACAGGCCCTCCTGTTGTGCACAGGTCATAAACCAAGAAAGTCACAATGGAGACTGCGACCACAGGGTTAAGCATGAATCGCTGCAGAGAGTGTGCATAGGCACTGCACCTACACAATGAAAGACAGCAAATGGACAAACTGCAATCAACTTCCAGGTTTATGCTGTTTCTATTACCCCCGTCATGGTTTCTCTAGGGCTATCAGGTTCATGGCAGCTGTAAGTACCTGGGTATACTTAGGTCAGGGCTGGAAGGATGCCATTCTGCTTGCTCCGAAGGTGGTGCATGGTTTAATATAATCTCGTTAGACTCTCCAATTCCTCCATCCTACATTTAGCCTTGCTGCTGGCTCCCTTTCCACAATGACTATCCCCAAACTGCCTTCTCTGCAGTAAATTTTCTGGTGGTTGGTTGAAAAAGATGCAGTGGTACAAATTGATTTCTCACTGGTAAAGGGATGGGGATTATCAGAAGTCCCTGGCTAACAAGATCGGGTGCAGAATCTCTTGAGACAAGTCCTCTTTGCCAGGGCTTTATACCTTTTATCAATGACATAGGAGTTTTATTACAGAAATACTGTCCAGATTATAACATTGAGGCAATTGCTTGATATAATTCTGCTCAGCTTTTATGTACGAAACAATATAAAGATTAAGTCACAATTTTTTTTTTTGAGTCAGAGTCTCACTGTCCGCAGGCTGGAGTGCAGTGGCATGCTTACAGCCACAGCAGCCTCAACCTGCCGGGCTAGTTCAGGTGATCCTCCCACCTTAACTTTCCAAGAAGCTGGAACCACAAGTGTTTGCCACCACACCTGGATAATTTTTTGATTTATTGTAGAGATGAGGTCTTGCTAAGTTGCCCGTGCTGGTCTCGAACCCTCGGGCTCAGGCAATTCTCTTGCCTCTGCCTCCCAAAGTGCTGGGATTAGGATTAAGTAACCTTTTTTAATGAAATGGAAAAAGCTCGTAACGTTTGGTTTTCAATTCTAATGCAAACTCTTTAAATATTTCTGTGCCTCAATATAATTAAAAACAGGTGGCACCCACCTGTAATCCCAGTATTTTGGGAGGCCAGAAGTTCCAGACCAACCTGGGCAATGTCGCGAGTCCCTGTCTCTACAGAAAATAAAAGGTAGCCAGGTATGGTGGTATGCACCTATAGTTCCAGTTACTTGGGTGGCAGAGGCAGGAGGATCACTTGAGCCCAGGAATTCAAGGTTGCAGTAAGCTATGCTTGTACTACTGCACTCCAGCCTGGGTGACAGAGTGAGACTGTCTGAAAAAATTAAAAATTTGCAAGGTGGAGAAGAATTACTTTCCACCAGCTTTCTCACATCCAGAAGAGCAACAGTAGACTGTTTTTATAAGACTAATACGAGTGGCCAGGAAACAAGGGAAACAACACAACACTGTGGAAACAGCAAGGCATTTAGCACTGGACAGGCTTGGATTTGAACCTCAGCTCTTGCACTGACCCTGGAGGAATGTAAGCAGGTTACCAAGTTATCTTTCTGATCTTCAGTTTCCTTATCTGCTCAAGGTAGGATTAATACAAAGGTCACATAGGCATTCAGTAAATGCTAACTACTTCACAACTTCTTTCATTTCAAACAAGAAGTTTATTTCAGCAGTTGGGTGCTTGATGGAAAAACTAACTAGGTTTAATTTCTTTTAGAGTAATTTATTCCCACTCAACGACATATTGCCCTACATATAATAGCTATGTACAAAAAAGATAAAATTGTTCTTGATTTTACAATGATAAATGAAAAACATTACAATTCTCCAACCAAAGGACACAAATATTATGTTGTTGTTGATTTTGTTAAACAGTGAGAGCAAAATAACTTAATGGAATATAAGGAAAAGAGCTGAATGAGCATGCCATTAATGGAGCAAACAGGAATTTTCACGCATCGATATACCCTTTCCCCTGTCCTATCTCCATCTGATGTTGACCAAAACAGACGATTGGCCATTTAGTTTAGAAATGCTTATGCACAAATGTCATTACATTTGACACCAAGTGTAAAATGCCTTTATGTACAATAAATGAATGAAGAAGGGATAAATGAAATCCACACTGTAGCAGTCAAGATGCAATGCAACCATGTTTTAGTTTTCTTTTGAGTTGGAGTCTCAGTTGCCCAGGCTGCAACCTCCTGGGCTCAGGTGATCCTTTCACCTCAGCCTTCCAAGTGGTGGGAACCACAGGCACTCATCACCATGCCCAAATAATTTTTGGTCTCGAACCCCTGGGCTCAGGGAATCCTCTCATCTCTGCCTCTCAAAGTGCTGGGATTACAGGCATGAACCACTGCACCCGGTGACCATGTTTTAGTTTTCTAATCAGGAACATATGTGTTCTTGGTCTGTGGAAACAGAATTCGGGAGTAAATAGTGGGTTCCCTTTGTAGTAGACAGCTCCTGTTCACTGATGGAACACATCAATTGTATCTTCAAACTCCATTTTCAACTGTGCAGATGTGTTAATTTCATTATTTGGCTGCCCATCAAATTAGAATCTGATCTGCTTCACTGATAAGCCCTGTTTACAATAGGCTTCTACTGTTTACTAAGTGGTGTGTGCCTCTTGATCTTAGATTGCACCACAGAATGACTGGATTCTGCCTACCACCTTCAAATTCAAATGACCATTGTTCTCAGTCTTGACTCTTTCCTTGGCTTCAGCCATGGTGAACACTGGAGTTTCCTCAGCTGCTGCTTCACAGAAGGCACCTGGTTGGCACCAAATATACACACAGAACAAGGAGTGGCAAAAAGAGGCTTAATTGTTTTTTTTAAAGATCTTCAAATGCAAAAAAAAGTAACAAATGACTTGCAGCTGTAACACATACCCTTGTGGATTAAGCACTGCTGGAGTAATGCTGGGTATAAGGTAGAGGTGGCTACTTACAGCAAAGAGGCAGACACTTACAGGAAAAAGGAACTTTTAAAATCCTAGTTTAGCTGAAATCGATGTGCTAAAGGCACAGCAGCTTCATATTTAAACAGCTTCATAGATGTTCTGTAGAAATGATGCCATTTGCTATAATTATGGTTTTGACTCTTCTGACATAGGGAGACTGATCTCAAAAGGCCATGGTGCCTTTGAGGTGGAGCTAGCTGTTCACAGGTATTTTGGTGGATCAGAAGAGAACAAAAGGAAACCAGTGTGATTTATAATGCTGATTTCTGCTTCACAGGAATGTGCAGAGTTTCCCTGTGGCTATGGCTTGGAGCTGGCATACAGCAGAGCACTTCCAGGACAGTCTGCCAGGCTAGATTCTTCACCATGCTCAAGCCTAGTGTCAGACCTCCACATGAAAAGTATCATTAAGCTATCGATAATTCAGCTCAAGGACTAACCACTTTTTAACGCCTCCAATATGAGAGTAGTTGGTGCTGGTGCCATTGTCAAGAGCAGAAGCAGCTGTGAAGTGAGTATGGCGTCACTGAATGAGGAGGGGTCTTTTGGCGCATCATTCCATTAGGACTCTTGTTGGCTCTCAGCAGGTGGTATCGCTGTAGTACGATCTGCTGACCATTCTCAATCAGCTCTTGTGGAAAGTATACACAAGTGAGAGTCTTTGGGGTAAATATTACTTTTCTCTAACAAAGCAGTATTGGAAGGTCAGCAGAGGCTTTTTGCCTATAGTTTTTTGGGCATCATATTTTTAAAAGGAGACTGAAATACTACGTAAAAGAACAATCTGGATGTTACATCTGTGACCAAACTATCACAGATTATGAAAATTTTCATCCTCAGAATTCTCAAAAAGTCTTTTGGGAGCATACTTTCCAGCTTCTCTTTCTATTGAGAGTCTTGGCTCTCTAACAGGACTTTTCCTTCCAAAAGGTTGGAGTGGCTAAGTGTTCCCGCCACTGACTTCTGAGAAAGATTTTTATATCACACTTTTTTCCTAAAACCCATTTGGAAAGTAATATGAAAAAGAAAAGCTAGGACTCAAAGTGCAGGTAAACAAATTTGGACAGTTCTAATATGGAAAATAATTTTAATGGTTTTTCATAACAGAAAAAAAAAGGACAGAAATATCTAGCCAACAGATTTATTTTCAGAATATAAAACATCAAGTAGGAACATAAAATATGGGAAGTGTCAGCCATGATGCCTGAAGATTGAAGGCAGAAGTAGAAGAATCTTAATTGTCAGGCATTTGAAAAATGTTGTATTCAAGTGGAAGACTGTTTCTCCATCAACTCTCCTTGCCCTGCCCTTTAGCAAGAGCAAAACAAGACTGGATTTCAAAAATGTAATCTTTCTGACCATCCTTCTCCCTACTAAAATGCAAACCAAAACAACAAAAAACCCAAAAGATTTGTGTTCGAGAAATGAGAGCTAACTAACAACTTACATGTATTTTGTTTCCTTTCCAGAGGGCCTCATAGGCCTATTCATAGTTTCACTTGGTTTCCTTTTCAAGGGTAAAACTCAACTGAATGAAAGGCAATGAAATCAAAGCAATGAATGAATACTCTTGGGGCTAGAACTTTTATTAAATACTCATAAATTTGTGCAGAACATTCATGCTTCAGGACCTTTACATAGTAATACATCCTGGTGAAACACTTATTATGACCAAAGGCTAGTAGCTTCACACAGTCCTAATATCCTCATCCATAAAGTGAGAACAGCAGTAGTAATCTATCATGCAAGGTTAAGACAGAACAACTAGTCAGAGTGACTTGGTCAGTACACAAAATACTTTGTTCCAAATCAGACAGTCACTTATTAATAGGCTAGATTCTACTCCCAGGAATATCATACCAAGATCACAATAATAATTTCAAATGACTTGTATATTAAGACAATGTCCCTGCTTGGTCCATCCCACTTCAAGGTGCTGACAGTGGCTAAAGTCCAGGAAGGATGAAGGCCCAGTCTTGACCTCCAGGGCAGGGAAAGAGTTACATTTTTACACTGAGAAGCCAATAAAAACCTCTCTTGATTATAATTTAGATAAGAACCACTGGATTGAATAATAATGTCTGCAACTCCCCTGGCTGTTTCACCTTGAGACGTCCATCACTGGGTTAAACATGATGCTAATTGCATTTGGATTGATTAATTTCTCTCACTCCTGTCTATTCGAATAACGCTTAACAAAATAATCATAGCACCCAGAGCCAAATCTTTTCCGTCAAAGGAATGAAGCCATCAGAACAGGCAGAGATGAAAGAAATGAAGATGACCCGTAATTACTGCTACGGTGATATCATTACCATATTATACAAAATGAGTGTGGGGGGGAGATGGGTGGAGGGAGGAGGGGCTGAGATTATTTATTTATTTTTAATGGAACCTACAACCTAAGAATACAGATTTGACATCAAGTAGAACACACAGAAATATAGAACTTGAAAAAAAATACAAATCTTGCTTATGAAAGTGTAAAATCCAACAAACACTGAGGCCTGAGATACATCAAGTGTCTTGGGCTGTGAGCAGGTATTATTCATGCCACTATTTTTTCATTGCAATAACACTTTGTGTATGACTTGCATAGAGATTTAAGATGCTGTCTTCATACCACGAGCATTCTCATGGTTATTGAAGAATTTTTCTTTAAGCCAGGGAATAATATCATTTTATTTTAATATTGTTAGAGGAGGCCTTGTTGTAAAATTAGAATCTGTTTTACCTGAAGCTAGTTCTAGTTTAAGACACATGCAAAAGATGTCTATGAATCTTCATGTATGGTTCATTGGACAATATTATGGATTTAATTTAAAATACTAGTGAGGAAGAATATAATAATATTTCCCTATAAACTATTTTGTTGTTTGGTAGGAACTTTCTAACACTTATGATAGAAACTTAGATAGTGAAGGATTTCAATCTTAGTTCTAAATCTGTCACTTATTAGATGCAATCTCAGGTAATTATGTATGTAGGCTCTCTATGCCTCAATTCTTTCCTCTGTAAAATGGGTATCAGCATCTAGCTTACTGAGTTATTGTGAGACTTCAAAAAGATAACACATTTAAGGGCTCAGTAAGTGCTGGTACAAGAAAAAAATTCCCCCTAAGATTAACTTGATGGTTATTTACAGAATCCTGTATAACATTCTGGCTATTACATTTACTAAAGTTAATCCAACAGACATAAAGTACCTTGCATATAGATTTTAACAGATATTTGTGAAATAATTCAACAAAATACTTAGAAAGTACGTCATTTAAAAAGGCTAGAAATATCTGGGGGATATTTTTGCTATGGTATTTTAAAGACAGAACTATTGTTAAAACAATAAAAACAGGTATTAAAATGGTTTTGGCTTAGACAAAATTGCATGCTTCTCCATTTTCTCATACAATAAATATTCTCAAACTAATCAGCATATATATTTTAAACTTGTAATCATTCAGCAATAAACATAAGCAATGCTTTAAAAGAAAAAAGCAAAATATGTATCTTTGCCAGGTTAAAACAAGAGTCTAAATCATGAACTCTGTTAACTAAGTATTTGCTGCCTTCTTCATGGTTAAGAGGCAATCAATACATTGAAAAAGGGTTATCATATCTGGCTTTGGAGTTAGATCTAGATTTGATTCAAATCTTAGTCCCCATTTCCAAACTTTACGACTATGAGCAAGTAATTTACTTTTCTAAGCATCTGTAAAATGGGTATTAAAAATAGACTTTGCAGACTCTTGTGAAATGAAAATAATGTAAGAATTTTTTTTTGAGTCAAAGTCTCACTCTGTCACCCAGGCTGGAGTGCAGTGGCATGCTCATGGCTACCACAGCCTCGACCGGCTGGGCTCAGACGATCCTTCAGTCTCAGCTTTCCAAGTAGCTGGAACTAAAGGCACATACTACCATGCCCAACTAATTTTTTGATTTACTGTAGAGAGGTGGTCTTGTCAAGTCGCCCAGGCTGGTCTTAAACCCCTGGGCTCAGGCAATCCCCTTGCTTTTACCTTCCAGAATGCTGGGATTACAGGCATGAGCCACGGCGCCTGGCAAGACATCTTTTACACTGCCTGGCATGTAGTGGGGAAGTCAGTAAATGGTGGTATTAATCACTCTTGTCCTTCATGTTTCAGCTCAAGTGTCATTTTTTCAGAGAGGCCTTCTCTGACCACCCTATCTGAAGTGAGTCCTTTTTAGCTCCTTTCCTTCACATCCACCCATCTGAAATCTACTTTGCTTATTTACCACCTTCATGCTCCGTGACATTCTGTCAAACCTATTGCAGTATCCCCAGCAACTACAACAATACCAGGAATATAGGAGGGTAGTCAACTACTGAAATAATTTATTCATATGTGAGAAAAGGGGACCTCTGCCTCCTTTTCAATTCTTTCTTTTTTTGAGTTGGAGTTTTACTCCTTCACCCAGGCTGGAGTGCAGTGGCACGCTCATGGCCACCGCAGCCTCGATCTGCTGGGCTCAGGTGATCCTTCCACCTCAGCCTTCCAAGTAGCTGGAACCACAGGCATGTGCCACCATGCTCAGCTAATTTTTTGATTTACTGTAGAGACGAGGTCTAGTCATGTTGCTCAGACTGGTCTCAAACCCGTGGGCTCAGGCAATTCTTTTGCCTCCGCCTCCCAAAGTGCTGGGATTATAGGTGTGAACCACCGCGCCCGCTTTCCTTTTCAATTCTTAATTAAACACTGTATGTAAATTATTTTTGTTGAAGTAAAATTACATATGTATTTTATCCTTTGATCTAACAATTCCATTTTAGGGCATTCAAATGCCTGTTCATTTCAGTACTATTTGTAATAACTGAAGACTGGAAACAATCCAAATGTTCAAAATGGGGAGGGGACTAGTTGAATAAACTGTGGCATAACCATATTGCAGAGTATTGTACAGTTGTACAAAGAAATGAGAGCTGGGAGTGATGGCTCATGCCTGTAATCCCAGAACTTTGAAAGGCCAAGCAAGCACTTCGAGAGGATTGCTTGAGCCCAGAAGTTTGAGACCAGCCTAGGCAACATGGAGAAACCCTGTCTCTACAAAAATAAAAAATAAAAAAATTAGCTGGGCATGGTGCACGTGCCTATAGTTCCAGCTACTCTGGAGGTTGAAGTGGATCACCTGAGTCCATGGGGTTCAAGGCAGTGGTGAGCTGTGGTAATGCCACTGTATTTCAGCCCGGGCAACAAAACACAACAAAAAAACAGAAATGAGAAAGATACCTACATATTGCTGTGGAAAGATCTCCAGAACATATTAAGTGAAAAAAGCAAGGTACAGTAGAGTGTGTATAGTATTTTACCTTAAGTGAAAATTTTGGAGAAGGGAAAAATACATTTAAAAAATGTACATTTACTTATTCTTTCAAATAGAAACAATGGAAAGATATAGTATTAGTTTTTACTAATATTAAACTAATTTTTTTAATAAAGACAGTTATCTACAGAGAAGGAAGGGATAGAGATGGGAGACAGATACTTTGAATCTACCATATTTTATCATTTTTTTCTTTGAGACACTAAATATTATATATCTATATTTATATATCTATCATGTCACACAGGCTGAACTGCAGTGGCACAATCAAATCTCTTTGTAGCCTCGACTTCCTGGGTTTAGGTGATCCTTTTACCTCAGCCTCTTGGGCGGGGACTATAGGTTTGCGTCACCATGATAGGCTAATTTTAAAATTTTTTTGCAAGGATCAGGTCTCGTTATGTTGCTTAGGCTGGTCTCAAACGATCCTCCTGCCTTGCCCTTCCAAAGTGCTGGGATTACAGGCATAAGCCACTGAACCCGGCCAAATATTTCATACACACACACACACAAACACACACACACACACACACATATACTTTTTTTTTTTTTTTTGAGTTAGAGTCTCACTCTGTCACCCAGGCTGGAGTGCAGTGGCACACTCATGGCCACCGCAGCCTCAACCTGCTGGGCTCAGGTGATCCTTCTGCCTCAGCCTCCCAAGTAGCTAGAACTACAGGCATGGCACTGTGCCCGGCTAATTTTTTTTTTTTAATTGTAGAGGTAAGGTCTCGCCAAGTTGCCCAGGCTGGTCTCGGGTCCATGGGCTCAGGCAATCCTCTCACCTTGGCCTCCCAAAGTGCTGGGATTATAGGCATGAGCTACAATAAACTAAACCCATTAAATAAAAAAGCAATCTCTAAGTTTGAAACAAATAGAAAGTAACTTGAAGCTATAAAGTCTGGCATAACCACATAGGACAAAAGTAAACTTAAAAAGATATTTAAAAAGATATATTCTGCCTATACAACACCGTATATAACCTAAGGACATAAAAGAAACACAGAAAAACCTTAAACTGCATCCAGCAGTCTTCTTGTAGTATGTAGCTAGTTATCTTAAAGGTATTTTTATACTAGGTTAAATAATTATATTATTAGGAACTAAGATTTTCAGCATAAAAGACAGCTAAATAAAAAATAAAATACATTACATTAATAACCCTCTAACATCTTTAATTTGCATTGGATATATTATTAATAGGATTGTTTTAACTTAGATTGTTTTTTCTCTTTTCAAAAAAATACGTACTTACCAACTCTGTTCATGGAAAAGGCCTAGAGGTAATGATAGTCCATAAGAATGAAAATAATTAGTGCATAGATTTCTACTAAAAGAAAACAGTTTCTTGAAGAAAGAAATGGATGAAATTCCAAGTCTAAAGAAGTAAATGAATAAGGGATATTCTGAAATGCTTTAAGTATAAAAGTAATCAAAGATTACCAGGGTCACGTCAAAAGACAGAAGCCTGCTTGAAGAGGCATCCACTAAACATGGGACAATTTTGAAGTAAAAAATAATGACTATAATAGATCTAAACACATCAAATATAAACACCTATGATATTAAAAGAAAAACCCTCAGTCACTTCAGCTCATTCCGAAAACAGATGAAAATCTAGCATTTTTTCTGTTACTCCTCTTTGAACTGTATTTCAGGAAAGCCAAATTGTTGCTGATTTAATAAAATGATAATTATCATTATTATCATGATGATGATGATGATGATGATGATGATGACAACGACGATGACAAAGATAAGACTAACACCACCCAAGCCCACTGATCTTTACTCAAACTGGAACTAACAGATGTCATGGGCTTCCTGATGTGAAGCAACAAGAAGTTGTATACGGTACCATTATGAAGTATTTTTGCCAAAAAGACTGAATCCAAGAGGAATCCATTCTCCAGCTCTATCAGCTTGCAGAAAAAAATTTGTTGGGGAAAGAGGAAGATGTTGAATGATACCACTAGGATAAAATAATCTAAATTTAAAATGTAGGAAGTCCTATAGGTCAAATAACCCAGTTTCTTAAAAAACTGCCATGGGAGAATAAAACCTGGAGAAACTAGGGAGTGCAGTTATAGAGAGATTAAGAGACTTAAGATTCATGTTAACCAAATGCAATGTGTGGACCTTGTCTGGATCCTGATTCAAAAAAACCAATTGTAAAAAACACAATTTTGAGCCAAATTAGATGTTATTAAGAAATTATTATTTTGTTTATTTTTTTTGAGTTGAAGTCTCACTCTGTTGCCCAGGGAACTGTGGGTCTAAGATACAGTTGGATCTGCTTCCTTATCTGCACGAAAGAGAAACAGTAGCACCCACCTCACAGTTTTTGTTTTTGAGTCGGAGTCTCACCCTGTCACCCAGACTGGAGGGCAATGGCACATTCCTGGTCACCGCAGCCTCGACCTGCTGGGCTCAGGTGATCCTTCCACCTCAGCCTTCCAAGTAGCTGGAACTACAGGCACATGCCACTACGTCCAGCTAATTTTTTTATTTATTGTAGAGATGAGGTTTCACCAAGTTGCCCAGGTGAAATTATTATTTTAGCCAGGTGCGATGGCTCACACTTGAAATCCCAGCACTGTGGGAGGCCAAGACAGGAGGATCACTTGTGACCAGGAGTTCGAGACCAGTCTGGGCAACATAGTGAGATCCTGTCTCTATGAAAAATAAAAATGAAAAAAATTGGCTGGGTGTGGTGACACATTCCTATAGTCCTAGCTACTTGGGAGGCTGAGGTAAGAGGACTGCCTGAACTCAGGAGTTGGAGGCTACAATGAGCTATGATCGCACCACTGTACTCCAGTCTGGGTGACAGAATGAGACCCTGTTTCAAAAAAGAGGAAAAAAAGAAATTATTCAATGTTACAATCATGGTGCTGTTTTAAAAAAGAAGGGTCCTCTGGTGAGAGATACATACTAAAACATTTATGGATGAAATGGTATGACATCCAGGACTTTCCTTAAAATATTCCAGCAAACAACATAAGGATGACAAAAAGTATGATATTAGGTAGTTCAGATAAAACAAGAATAGCATAAAGTTGACCATTTTTGAAGCTGGGGATGGGCATGTGGGGCCATTACAACCTTCTTTCTAGTTAGCTTGAAAAATTTCCATAATAAAAAGAAGACCTCACTCTAAACGCTTCTCTGGAAACACAGCTTTTTCTCATTATCGCTATATATCATAATATAATTCGTAAAGCTAGAAGCACCATGAATGAGCACTCAGAAGAGTAGGCCAGGGAACAGTGGTGGGGATAATTAATTCTGTAGCAAGAGTCTGCAGGATAGACGGACAGGAAAGGGGGTAACTTTTCATATCTTGAATGTGTATTTCCATTGTTAAATTCTTTGGATAAGGAACAAATTACAACCAACAACCGAAACAGATTACATATTTTTTAAAATCTACCAAATCAAACTCAGCTTAAGCCTAATAATGAGGAGCTGTGACCTTCCAACCTTTCTCTCTCTTAATTATTTGAAAAATCAAACTGACAAATCTAAGAGCACAATTTTCACTTTGCGCGTAAAACAGCTATGAAAGAAGCTCCCTGGCTCAACATGCTTTATCTCAAAATCCTATGGGAGGTGGAAAGAGTCAGCCCTTGGATACTCATTTATTGAATCTTATAGAAGAAACTTTTGAGGTGGGAAGCAAGACTAACTCAAAGGTCTAGGCCAGTCCAATAGCTAGCAAGTTACAAACAGGAAGAGCTTAACTTTCACTATCAACAACTGTGTATATAAGTGAAGGCCTCATGAATCCAACTTTACTTTGAGTACTCTTTTACTTCATAAATGCTGATTTATCCCATTTAAAACACACTTCTTGTTCTAGCCGATATTTGTTTGCAGTACGGTTTCAATAGATATGGTTCCTTTTGTCAACTTGACCAAGCAATAAATTTATCAATGGAAGTGACTTTTAAAGACAATTTCCCTAATAGACTTGGAAAAAAATGCACAATATACAGCAGCCATCCAGTAAGCCGTAATTTTAAAAACTCTTTCCTCCAAAATCAGGTAGCAGTACAAAGTAAAAACAATTTCTGTCTTTAGCTGCTTATGAATTTGTTTTAAAACCATGTCACAATCAAGTGAGAATTTGATTGTATGATGTGTCTACTTAGGAGATCATACAGTGGTGATTATTTTCCCTGTGATTCGAAATAACAGCTAGTTAATCTTCTGTTTTTTCAGGATATCTGATTTTGATGTTTCTAAATAATTTTATTTACAACATTCATAACTTACTGGTTTAAAATAATTAGAACACAAAAGTATCCTCACAGAAAATTATATTAAACTGAGTATAATTGTCTGTATCACTGAAACTCCAGAGCTTAACCTGCACATAGTTAACATACAATAAATGTGCATTAAATAAAACAATACTCTTTCAATGATAATATAGACCATAATTTAGGCTCTTAAAATAATTTAAGGGTAATCCAACCAATATGGCAAAAAAAGGGGAAATCTGACTACTTAGATTATAGCTAATACAGCATTTACTATAATTTCTAACAAATTTGTTAAAAAAATTTTTAAAAAATTTTTTGAGTTGGAGTCTCACTCTGTCACCCAGGCTGGAGTGCAGTGACACACGCTCATGGCCACCACAGCCTCAACCTGCTGGGTTTAGGTGATCCTTCTGCCTCAGCCTTCCAAGTAGCTGAAACTACAGGAGTGCGCTTACACGGCTAATTTTTTTTTTTTTTTTTTAATTGTAGAGACAAGGTCTCACCATGTTGCCCAGGCTGGTCCCGAACCCCTGATCTCAGGCAATCCTCTCACCTCAGCCTCCCAAAGTGCTGAGGTTACAGGCTTGAGCCACTGCACCTGGCCCAATTTCTAACAAATTTAAAAGACATCTTTTTCATTTCATTAATTTTGTTTGCATTCAAACAAACACAGAAGTGCAAGTGAAAAGAAGCATTTTATATGCTAGACCCCCAACCTCAAAATCAGGTTACAATTCTAAACTTGTTTAATCAGCTAGTCAACAAGTTCTTAAGTGTGCCCATTATGTGCTCCTACAACTGCAGACAATGAGACACGAAGAGATCTACCTACTATTCTTCCTTAGAAAATTCCTCCCCCTTGGAGCACTTAAGTTTGCTTACCAAGAGTTAGTGCTCTGTGGTAGACACTATACAGATGAGAGCTTTACAAATATGGAGTACTTTCCCCCTCCAAGACCGTAAAGAAAGGGACATGTGGAGATATCAAGAACATAATCTATTTCAATATATGGAATGTCTTTCATGTAGGTTAGTTAGAATTTATAACCTGTGTCAGTGGTTCTCAAAGTGTGTTTCTTGGACCAACCGCATCAGCATCACTTGAGAGCTTGTTAGGCCCTGCCCCAGATCTCCTACTCAGAAATTCTAGACATTGAGTCCAGAATCCATGTTTTTTTTTTTAAATTTTTTTTTGAGTTGGAGTCTCACTCTGACGCCCACACTGGAGTGCAGTGGCCGCTCCTGGCCACTGCAGCCTCGACCTGCTGGGCTCCGGTGATCCTTCCACCTCAGCCTTCCAAGTAGCTGGAACTACAGGCGCGCGCTACCACACCCAGCTAATTTTTTGATTTATTGTAGAGATGAGGTCTCACCAAGTTGCCCAGGCGGGTCTCGAACCCGCAGGCTCAGGCGATCCACTCACCTCAGCCTCCCAAGGCACGGGATTACAGACTGAGCCATGAAGCCCGGCTCAGAATCCATGTTTTAACAAGGCTCACAGGTAATTCTAATGCATGCTAAAATTCGAGAACCATTCCTAAGTTATCTAGGCTCTTCAATTTTGTCTTCAGTTCCTTGAAGCACCTCTAATCCATTACTAATAGAGAGGCAGAATTTTGTTTTATCAAAGTCATAATAATAAAGAATATTTTTTACAATTAAAGCAAAAAAAAGGGGGGCGGGAAGGCCGAATGTCTCTGAGAAAATATGAACAACAAAGGGACAAATTAGAACATTCAGCAGAATAATTAGAATTTTTACCCAAACTTTAGCTCCCATTGCTATCTATTATGTCTAGTGTTAAGGCTATACTTCAATACTTAACTGAAAATTTTGGCGGAAGACAGTCTGGGAAATAAATTATTACCAAACAATGTCACAAAAGCTAAACGAGGAGTACAGAACACATTATGAGGACAAAACAGAGATAATTAATTCAAAAACTTTATTTGGCTGGGCATAGTGGCTCACACCTATAATCCCAGGACTTTGGGAGGCCAAGGCAGGAGGAATGCTTGAGTCCAGGAGTTAAAGACCAGTCTAGGCAACAAAGTGAGACCTAGTCTCTACAAAAAAATCAAAACATTAACTGGGTGTGATGGCGCAAACCTGTACTCCCAACTACTTGGGAGGCCGAGATGGAAGGACTGTCTAAGCCCAGGAGGTTGAGGCTGTGGTGAGTCATGACTGTGCCACTGCACGCCACCCTGAGTGACAGAGTGAGAACTCCAACTCAGAATAAATTTTTTTTTTTTTTTTTTACCAATTTAAGATATAAATGATTTATAAGGTCCAGGTTGGAGGATATCTTACTGAGTTAAAAATTCTTGTGCTTGTAAGATCAGCCTGATTTAATTTCATGAAAAGCCTAATTTTAAAATCAGTATTTCCCTCTATATTATTACTGACTCCAATAAACTACCATTCCTGTAACCAAACATAGGTGATTACATTTAATTTGGGGGGGGTAGAGAAATTATAAAAGCTAGTTTTCATAATTTGCTAAAAGATGTATTTTAATAAAGACGACTTATACTTACTAAGTCTCCATTAATCTAGCTCTTTATTTGATTAAGGGATTCTATTTCTAACAAATTCCAAAACCCACAGTTGAGTCAACAGCCAGAAGACAATAACACATTTAAAGATTCCTACCATTAATCACATCCTTGAACCACTTTCTTAATGACTGCCAAGTTCAGCTTGAGCTTCTGGGTACATTCACTTCATCTATACAATCAATGATGTGTCTTTGAGGTTAATGTCGATAGAAAAATTAATTTCTATATGCCAGAAGCTGCTCAGCATTTTAAGTGTATAGATTCTTTCTTGCAAAGTTACACTCTAAGCAAAAACAAAACAAGAATGCACGATGAAGATTAAAAAAAACAACAGAGAGGATGACCTATTGTTTGTCACTCAGCTTTTCATGCCCCCAGATAGCCAACCAACTATAAATGAATTCACAAAAAGCCATTCTTCTCCATTGTAGCCCGAGATATAAAATATCAAACTGCTGGAGTCCCTTGAAATGAAATCCAACACTTGAGAGTGATGAAAACAAAAAGAGCTATGTTTTTGTTTACCGAGTCACGGTTTCTAAATAACTTAAAAAGACAAAGGGGAGACTAATAAATGGTTGAGTGACCTTTCAGTTTAGGGAAATTCATTGTATTCACATTAAGTTAAAACTTTATCCAGGGTGTTCTAATGCATATCTTATGGTATAATATACAAACAAAGCATACTTCCATATCAAAAGAAAGTTTAAAATGACGGTGACACAAAAACTTGCACATGAACACTTATAGCAGCATTATTCATAACAGTCAAAAACAACAAACTAAATATTCACTAACTGATGAATGAATAAGTAAAATGTGGGTTTATCCATGTAATGGAATATCGTTTGGCAATAAAATGGAATGGCAATAAAATGGAATGAAATCCAGAGATAGAAAGTAGGTTAGTGGTTACTTAGGGCTGGCAGGGCAGGGTAGGGGAGTCAGGAGGAATAGGGAGTGACTGCGAATGGGTATAGGGTTTCTTTTTGGGGTAACAGAAATATTAAAAAACTAGACTCTAGGAATGGCTGCATAATTCTGTGAATATAGTCATGTATGCATAATGATGTTTCAGTCAGCAACAGACTACATATATGATGGTGGTCCCACAAGAGTATACCGGAACTGAAAAATTCCTCTCTCCTAGTAATGTTGTAGCTGTTGTGATGTTGTAGCACAATGCATTACTCATAAGTTTCTGGTGACGTTGGTGTAAGTCTATTGTGCTACCAATCATATAAAAATACAGCACACACAATTATGTATAGTACCTAATGTTTTATAATGATAATAAATGACTGTGTTACTGGTGTATTACTTATTTTTTCATTATTTTAGAATGTTCTCCTTATACTTATATAAAAAAATGTTAACAGTAAAGCAGTCTCAGGCAGGTCCTTCAGGAGATACTCCAGAAGAGGGTATTGTTATCGTAGAAGATCACAGCTCCATGAGTGTCACTGCTCCTGAAGACCTTCCAGTGGGACAAGATGTAGAGGTGGAAGAAGGTGATATTGATTATCCTGACTGTATGCAGACCACGGCTAATGTGTGTGTGTCTTCGTTTTTAAACAAAAAAGTTTAAGAAGTAGTTAAAAAAAAATTAAAAATAGAAAAAAACTTATAAAATGAGGAAGGATATGAAGAAAGAATTTTCGTGCAGCTTTTTGTATTTGTGTTTTAAGCTAAGTGTTATTACATAAGAGTCCAAAAGTTTTTAAAAATTTAAGTTTATAAAATAAAAAAGTTACAGTAAGCTAAGGTTAATTTGTTACTGAAAAAAAAATTTTTTAAATGAATTTAATGTGGTCTAAGTGTATATTGATTAAGAAGTCTACAGTAGTGCACAGTAACGTCCTAAGCCTTCACAATCACTCACCACTCACTTACCCAGGACAACTCCCAGGTGTATAAGTTCCATTCATGGTAAAAATGTCCTATACAGGTTATATCATTTTAGAAACTTTTTTAAAAAAAGAAACGACTCTCTGGTCTTGGCTGCAGAAGCGAGATGATGAAGGGAGTATCATTGTTCAGAAAGTGTCGCAGTAAGATGCAAATGCTGTGCTGCCGCTGTGGCTCTAAGGCCTGCCACCTTTAGAAGTCGACCCGTGGCAAACATGGCTACCCTGCCAAGCGCAAGAGAAAGTATAACTGGAGTGCCAGGGCTTAAAGATGAAATACCACCAGGACTGGTTGGATGAGGCCCCTAAAAATTGTATAACGCAGATTCAGATGTGGATTCCATGAAGGAACATCTAAACCCAAGAGGGCAGCTGTTGCAGCCTCCAGTTCATCTTAAGAATTTCAATAATCATGCAATAAATGTTCTGGTTAAAAAAAAAAAAAAGAAATGGAGTCTCCCTATGTTGCCCAGGCTGGAGTTCAGTGGCTATTTATAGGTGTGATCCCACTACTGATCAGCCTAGGAAATTTGATCTGCCCTATTTTCAGCCTGGGACAGTTCACCCCACCTTAGTCAACCTGGCAGTCCCTCACTCCTTTAAGGTCGTCACATTGATGCCCAACTTAGTGTAGACACTTAATCAGCACAGTGCACTATAGTCCACAACTCCTGGGCTCAAGTGATCCTCTAGCCTCAGCCTCCCAAGTAGCTGGGACTATAGGTACACACCACCATATCCAGCTATACTGTGTTTTTATTGTACACACCCAGCTATACTGTATTTTTATTGTACCTTTTCTATGTTTAGATACACAAATACCATTGTGTTCAAATTGTCCCAGTATTCAGTACAGTAACATGCTGTACAGGTTTGTAGCCCAGGAACAACAGATTAAGCCATATAACCTAGGTATGTAGTAAGGTATATAATTTAGGTTTGTGTAAGTATATTCTGTGGTGTTCTCACAGGAATGAAACTGCCTAATGTTGAATTCCTCAGAGCACATCCCTGTAGTTAGGCAACATATGATTGTACTACAAATCCATTGACTTGTATACTTCAGGTAGGTAGATGAATTTTATGGTATGTGGAAAATATCTCAATAAAACTGCTTTTAAAAATGGGTGATGCATGTTCTCACTCATAAGTGGACCTTTGAACAATTATCATAATACTATAAGAAAAAGACTGCCGGGGGGATACAGGTTTGGCAGTAGTGGGAATCTGCCAGGGGAGGGGGTATACCTCATCAACAAGGGTACCTGCATAATGAACATTTGTATACCTAACCCTGAATTGTACCCCACATCTTTAAAATAAAAAAATTAACCCCCAAATGGGTGATGTATAGAGCTGAGCAAAATTTAATTGCAGAGAAGTAAAAAACCCTTAGGGCTTAAGTCAAGCCCTTG
>CAUYQG010017445.1:0-38685 GCA_963574415.1 Tarsius wallacei
CTGAAGCAATGGAGAGTGTGGGTAAACTACCCCAATTACTGAGAGATGACCTCAAAGATTATCCTAAATTAACTTCTAAAAGATACACATTGCAGGGCATGTGAGGTGAGGAAAGGACTGTGTACCTGTAGGGTAGCAAAGATTTCCACTCTGAGGAATGGAAATCACTCCATCTGCTGGGCTCAGGCGATCCTTCCACCTCAGCCTTCCAAGTAACTGGAACTACAGGCATGCATCACCACGCCTAATTTTTTGATTTATTGTAGAGAAGAGGTCTCGCCATGTTGCCCAGGCTGGTCTCTATCCTCTGGGCTCAGGTAATCCTCTTGCCTCCACTTCCCAAAGTGCTGGAATTATAGGTATGAGCCACCACACCCAGTTCTACTCTGAGTTTTTTTTTTTTTTTTTTTTGAGTTGAAGTCTCACTCTCTCGCCCAGACTGGAGTGCAGTGGCACGCTCCTGGTCACCGCAGCCTCGACCTGCTGGGCTCCAGCGATCCTTCCACCTCAGCCTTCCAAGTAGCCGGAACTACAGGCGCGCGCTACCACGCCCGGCTAGTTTTTGATTTATTGTAGAGAGATGAGGTCTCGCCAAGTTGCCCGGGCAGCTCTTGAACCCGTGGGCTCAGGCAATCCACTCACCTCGGCCTCCCAAAGTGCTGGGATTACAGGCTGAGCCACTAAGCCCGGCCTACTCAGAGTTTTTAGTTATGACGTGACCAGTATTCTTTTTTTTCTTTTTTTTTTTTTTTAGGCATGCCTGTAGCAAGTAGTTCCAGCTACTTGGAGGGCTGAGGCAGACCAGTATACTCTTATTTGTGTACTGTATTCACTCACTGAGAGCTACTATGTACAAGGTCATCTGTCAGGCACCAAGGTAACAGGAATAGCCAACTGGACAAAGTTCACAGTTATGGAGGATAGCAGATATAATGACTGCTCATTCCAACCTGATGTGACAGTGCAACTAGAAAAACATAAACAAGTCCTGTGTGAGCACAAGGAAGGTACACATTGATCTTCTTACAGGTACTTATAACATTTTCAACAAAAAGATGTTTGTTGGGTTGTACCTTGAAGAGGATGTAAGCTTTTAACAGGGGAAAGACTGTTCAGAGGTAACAGCATAAACACAAACATGATGTGTTTCCACAATGGCAAGTGATCCTAAATGACTGGCATATAGGGGGACCCAGTAGGAAAGGACTTAGAAGGGACTTGGGAAGGTGAGCCTGGAAATTAAAATTGGGGTGAACAGGAGGAACCTTGAACACCATGTTGCTAAAAGTGTTAATTATAATCCTGAAGGTAATGGGAAAACCTACTGAGGTTTATGTTATTTTTTTTTCTACTGAAGGTATTTTATTTATGTATATTATTATTATTATTATTATTTATTTATTTTTTTTAGTTGGAGTCTCACTCTGTTGCCCAGACCCGGCCACCGCAGCCTCGACCTGCTGGGCTCCAGCGATCCTTCCGCCTCAGCCTTCCGAGTAGCCGGAATTACAGGCACGCGCTACCATGCCCGGCTGATTTTTTGATTTATTGTAGAGATGAGGTCTTGCCAAGTTGCCCAGGCGGGTCTTGAACCCTCGAGCTCAGGCAATCCACTCACCTCAGCCTCCCAAAGCGCAGGATTACAGGCTGAGCCACCGAGCCCGGCTAAAAACGAATTTTTAAATGGCCAACCAATAAATTAAGAGGATTGGGCCTGGAAATTTCTGCTATGTCTTTGGATCTCTGAGAGTTCTGGATATTTACTGTCCACTATGGTAAGTTCTAGTCACATGTAGCTGTTGATCGCTTGACTTGTGGTTGGTCCAAAGTGAAATGTGCTACAAATTAAAATGTACACTGACGTTTGAAGACACAGTACAAAAAGAATGAAAAGTATCTCATTGTCTCAATCCATTTGCAATGCTATAAAGGAGTAACTGACTCTGGGTAATTTGTTTAGAAAATAAGTTTATTTGGCTCAAGGTTTTGTAGACCAAGAAGCATAGGCAAGCATCTGCTTCTGGTGAAGGCTTCAGGCTGCTGCCACAGATGATGAAAAATTAAGAGCAGCCAATGTGTGAAGAAATCACATAGCAAGAGAGGAAACAAGAGAGAGAGGGGGGGAGGGAGGCATTAAGCTCACTCCAATAGCCAGCTCTTGTGAAAACTAATAGAGTGAAAACTCAGTCAACCCCTATGCCCTGGAGGAGATTAGTCTGTTTGTGAGAGATCTGCTCTCATGACCAAAATACCTCCCATTAGGACCCACCATCAACATGAGGTTGGGGGGACAAACATCCAAACTATAGAATTTATGAATCAGTTTTTATATTGATTACACCTTGAGGTAATATCTGAAATATAGTGAGATATAGAACTAAAATTAATTTTTCCCTCCCTCCCTCCATCCCTCCCTTCCTTCCAAGATGGAGTCTTACTATGTTGCACAGGCTGGTCTTGAACTCCTGAGCTCAAGCAATCCACCTGCCTCACCCTTCTGGGTAGTTGGGACTGCAGGCGCACCACTCCTCTTGGCTTAATTTCACTCATTTCTTTTTTCCTCGTTTGCGTGTGGCTACCAGAGAATTTAAAATTATATATCTGGCTCACATTATATGTCTATTGAAAAGTGCAGCTCCAAATGGTGCCAGATTTACAAAAAAAAAAAAACCCAAAAAACAGTGCCATTTAACTTTAATATATTCTGGTTATCTCACACAGATCAAACATTAGAGTAAACTTTATTGTGTCATCTTCATCTGTATTTTGGCGCATGCTCTAAATAGTGTCTATAAATTTTCTTTCCAAGGAATATTCCTTTGGATTTAAAAAAGAACATAAGACGAGATCTAAATGAAAACTATTTAGCATTATTGGTACCAAAGTATTGGTATTCCAAGTACGTTTTCATCATGTATTTTAAGGCATTCCCCATAAACTCTTTCCGGAGCTGCAAACAGTTGGAGACATGAACTTTCTCATAGTTTGCTTCTTCTCTTTCTTACCTTCTGAGGGTGAATAATAAATGCAAATAGTCAAAGGGATTTGAATAAAGGGAAGTTGGAAGGAGCTCGTCCAGAGGGTCCTGAGCTGGACTTGCAAATGTGGATCATGAGGCCAAGGTGCTTGGGTAATGTAAGTAAACTTCTTAAAACAGTTGTTTGGAAATAGAGGTAACTTTTCAGTCACAGAAGAATTGAAGTTCTGTTACCTCTCTTCTCAGAAACATTTATCCACTCATTTTTCATATTGAAAATACCCTTTTGGTGTTCGTATTTTTTTATGCACTATCTTTCTTTGTATTACCTTCTGGATAATTTGTACTTTCCCTTTGATTTCCTTTTCAGTCTAAGGGTTTTGTGAGGAATGGGGCTTTTGATTTCCGAGTCTGCAAGACTTTTTGGTCTCCAGCATATAACTGGATTTTGATTTTAAACCAGATCAGATGTTTTTGCTGTATAATAATAAAATTTAACCCTATGCTTAGTGAAATGATTGTTATGCTTTATACTTATTCGTTTTGCATCTTCCTTCTCCTTATACTTTTTTTTCTATTTTTGATGCTTTTTCCAGTGAGATATTTATTCTTTGATCTCTTGTTGATTTTTAAGAACTACCATAATTTACCATTCCTGTTGTCACAATAAAACCCATATTTCTGTCTACTACCATTTGAAAAATACGGTATCAAATATCCTGCCCCTCACCAAAATGCATTGTTTCCTTCTTTGATGTGCATTTTGAACAATGATTTGATTATTTGTATTAAAAAAGTAGATTCCATATCATCCTATCCTTAAATTCTTTTTTCAGCTCTGACATTTGGGTTTGGTCAAAAGAGGGCTAAGAAACAGTAGCTGCTATAATATATCTATAACTCTTTGGTCTTTTTAATCTTTGTGTTTCTTTTACAAACAGGTACTTTTCTTCTATGTGATATGCAAATCTCCCAGCTCCTAAGAGCAACTGGATAGGGATATGTGTTTCATCTTAAAACAAAGACCAAGAAAAAATAATAATATGATAAAGTTATTCAAAGGATTTCAGAAACAGGTGTTCTAAGTCTACACTAATTGGATTTCAGTTAATTATTCCTTTTACTTTAGGGAATGTAAGTAAGAAATGTAAAAAAAAAATTGTACCTGAAAAACTTCACTGACATGCTAATTGCTCTAATATTATTTAACCTAGGAAAAAAAAATCTTAATGTGACCGAAGTCTTAATTACCTTTTTCATTTCTAGATTTTAAGATACAAATTATAGACCTTCCCATACATTACACATTTCCAGTTTTTCATCTGTATGTAATTTTAATTTTTCATTGCAAATGCACAGAAAATATTTTTATAATTTAAATATTATATTTCTCACTAAACTCAGGAAGACCAAAGTAAATCTCTCTTAGTCTTTAGGTTAAGAAGTCTGCTGCTATTTGATTTTAGGTAAATTGTTCATTCTCTCCTAATTTCATTTTCTTCTTTGCAAAAAAAAAAATAGTAATTTTCATATATTACTGTGGTCATTAGCATTCCTCCAAAGTGTGGGTTTTTGTTTGTAAAGTAAGATGAATTCAGAATTTAAGTTTCGTGAGAGGTGGGTGTTTTTGTTGTTGTTCACTGCTCTTTTCCCAAAGCATTGGACCATGCCTGGTATGTAGTTATTATGCAATAAGTTTTCCTGAATAACTGAATGAATAGATGGAGAATATTAAAGAAAGTCAGTAATAGGTAAGTAGAATCAGGATACCAGGTTATCTGAAAGTAGATGCTTAATATAGTAATACTGATAGAAGGGAAATGAACAAATCTGCTAGGTATATTGAGTTCCAGCTTGTTTTTTATTCATAAAATAAAATTAGAATCATGGCTTCTTGGTAAAGAAATTGTCCATTCACTCTATTGGTGAAAGTGGAGAATTCAATGGTTAAGTGATATACATGTGCTTATGGAAGATAATAAGTGCTTAATAAACACTCGTTGAAGGAATGAATGTCTATTTACTATACATCTTATTATATTACTGGATAAAGGTGAGATTTATTTATTAGGCATCTATTAGTGCACCGAATATTCCATAGGCAATCCTCATACATTTAGTGAAGACAGCATTTCTTTTAAGATTTATTTATTAACTTATTATATTTTATTTTTAAAGATGAGGGGTACAATTCAAGATTAGGTATATAAGTGGTCATCATACAGGTCAATGTTTGGACCCTCCTTTGGTTTACAAAAGGCGGCATTATTACCATTGCACTCATTTTTATATTTCGATTATCTCTGCATTGATTTGAATCACCAATTCAATTATGGGTTTAGTGACATTATTTTTCCAAAATCCTGAACTATGAGGACTGCTATTCCAGCCAGTTCCAGAAGATAGCAGGGGTGGAAAAAAAAAAGCATAGCAACTGGATATATTATTATTGTTAGAGAATGTATGAAAAATGTTTTTACTTACTGAATGTCTTTCTTTTTGTCTTAAATAAAATAATGAACTATTTTTCCATAAAATATTATTTGTACATGGTGAAAATAATTCTGGTGGTTCAGAAGGATTTTTAAAAATATAGAAAAGGACAACTTCCCCAGGTCTCTGATCCCATGTTCAGAGAAGATAATTCTTAGTTTCTATTTTCAAATTATTTTGGTGGTAATTTTTTGATTTATAATTTTGTTCAGTATTTTTTAATACTAATACTAGACACTTGAAGAATTTAGCACATTAGTTTCTCTTCTCCTCCTTCTTTTAACAACTAAGTTTTAATAGCTATCATTTTCACATTACCAAAGTTCAATGTATATAAATATAATTAAAAATTCCGAACTTAACTATAGGTTGAATCTAAATATGATCCCCAATATAGGCTTCATTTATATTTTTATGTTTATACAACTATTATTCAATGTTAAATCAAGTATTGGACCTGAACTTATAGAGAAGAAATTATCTAAGATGTGTCAAGGGCATTAGACTTTTAAGTTACTTTCTTCACTACTTCTTG
The DNA here is from genome assembly GCA_963574415.1 of Tarsius wallacei. Lineage (NCBI taxonomy): Eukaryota > Metazoa > Chordata > Mammalia > Primates > Tarsiidae > Tarsius > Tarsius wallacei. The sequence continues at coordinate 6,006 of CAUYQG010017445.1, forward strand.
GCTATAAAGGACTGGAACTTTTTCATATGCCTCTTGTCACCAGACTTTCTAGCCTTCTCCTTTATGTTTTGCTGGAGAACGTTATTGAGTAATGTGTCATTAGAGGTACATGAGATATATAGTTTTCTTTTCTGTTGGACCAAAAATATTTTATTTTGTTCTGACAGTGGATTAAAAGTTTGGCATGGCATAGAATCATAGGATAAAAGTAATTTTTTGGTCAATGCATTGAAGGCATTAGTCTAATGTCTTTTAATGAAAATTGTGGTTTTTGAGAAACTTTAAATTTTAAGTCTCATTGCTTATTAAGTAATCCTTTTCCCCATCTCTTGAGTATTTTTTTCATTATCTTTGTAATATTAAAATTTAGCCAGAATCTACTTGTGAATATTTTTTTCTCCACTCTACTCGACTTATATTGGGTACCTTAATTCTGAAAACTTGTTTTCTTCTTAGCTTAGTAAACTTTATTTTCTATTTATTTTTATATTTTCCTTCCCTCTATTGTCTATCCTCTACTCAGAGATTCCTCTTTTTTTTTTCTCTCCAATGTATTTCACTTCTTTGCCCTCTGTCTTTCATACTTCCTGCTTGTTTGCGGATGCAGTTATTTACTTTATACTCCCTATCCATTGAATTTTTTTTGAATAATTATACTTTAAAATTTTTCTGAAACTCTTTCCCTTTCTATAATTGACTCTTGCCTTAACAGTGGTTTTTGTGTAAAGAATGGAAGTGTCTCTTTAACTCACTTTAATAATATGAATTATGATTATACTTGAAGTAAATTCATTCTGTTTCTTGAATTATTTTTTTCTAGGTGTGTGATACTGTGTGTTTATCTGGATCATTTACTTTCTTTTTTATTTAAATTTCTATTTCAATGGCTTTAGGGGGTGCAAATGATATTTGGTTACAAGCTTGTATTGTAGAGTGGTAAAGAAGTCTGGGCTTTTAAGTGTACCCTCTACTCCCCCCCGCCCCCACCCCGCACATGGTACCCAACAGGTGATTTTTCATCCTTTGCCTCTCTTCCACTCTCTCTTTTCTGAGTCTTCAATGTGCTTTATGCCATTCTATAGGCCTCTGCAGCTCCTTTGTTTAGCTGCCACTTATAAGTGAGAACATGTGGTGTTCCATTTTCCATTCCTGCATTACTTCACTTAGGATGATGATTTCCAATTCCATCCGAGTTTCCACAAAATACATGATTTCATTCCTTTTTATAGATGAATAGTATTCCTATATATACATGACCTGAACTTACTGAGAAGAAATTATCTAATGAAATATAACACATTTTTATTATCCACTGATCAATTGAGGTACATTTAGGTTGATTCCACATCTTTGCAGCTGTGAATTGTGCTGCAATGAGCATATGAATGCAGGTGTCTTTTTCGAATTATGATCTCTGTTCCTTTGGGTAGATATCAAATAGTAGGATCGTTGTATCAAGTGGTAGTTGATCATTTGCTTTCATGCTACAGGATTTTCTTGGATTCTATCTTTGCTATTGATTGATTGAGTAACTAAGGACAAATTACATAACTACTCCAAATCTCAATTGCTTTATATTAAAGAAAGACATATAAGAGTGATCTTGTGAGTATTTAATATAGAATCAGCACTCAGTCCAGTCTAAATTTTCTAAAATCAGATTTATTTAATCAATGACTTAGTTATAATATCTTATTTTCCAAGTTATGATATATTGATGGGGCTGGTATAATTTCACAAAGAAACTGAGCCTTTGATGCAACATATTCCTATTGAATATTCAAGGTTCAGCAGATTTTTTTCTGCAAATGAAGAGAGTCAATGTTTTCAGTTTTTATGGGCCACATAGTCTCTGAAGTAACTATTCATCTCTGCTGTTTTAACACAAAAGCAACCATAGGCAATGCATAAATAGATGGGTGTGCCTCTGTTCCTGAAAATATTAACCAAGAACAGGCAATGAACTGGATTTGGCTCATAGACCATTGTGTACCTATCCTTGGAATATATCATGTAATAGAAAACATATTCTCTGGAATTGCCACTGAGCTTGGAGTTGGAGACATATATTTTATTATTAATTATGTGATCTGGAGTAAGTCATATAACATTTTAAAACTTCATTTTTTCCAATAAAATAAAAAGGAATGAATTATCACTTAAGCTTATTATTGCTCTAAAACTATTATTCTGAAAATAGAAGCATTTCAATGCAAAAATCGAATGCACAATATAAAATCTGAGACCCATCATTTTATATCATAATTTGTATTATATCATTACAATGAATTGCAGTTAATGCTATTTTTGAGAAAGAGAACAAGGTCTAATGTTGGGTTTCAGGTTGTCTAGTTAAAGTAAGATTTACTTTTTTTTGTTGTTTCAGAAATAATAACTTATTGATACATATGAGATTATGCAATAAATAATGAAACATCTTGTAATGGGTCTATTTTGTTTGAAAATGAATTAGGAACACTTTGCTTTGGGTTTCTTTATTTAATAAGGTTTAAAGCAAGATGCTACTGGAGTTTGTAAAATATTTATCAGTAAATATTTAAAAAAGTAAACTTCAAAGAAAACAACAGGACCAGTTACAATGGTAATTACAGGTGAACTTATCTAGTTCATAAATGCAGCTTATTTCTGAATGCCCACTCTTTTTCTAGAACATTTTACAACAAAAGAAAGAAAACATCTCAAATTCAGATTGAAATTTGAAATCAAATATTGATCTTTCTTGAAGTAGTACAGTTATTTTCGTTTGAAATTTTTTCTCATGCTTACTTAAATTTGTAATAGTCTTTTTGTAATAGTTACCAATAGAGCCCTGCCTCCTGTCTCTCCCTCTCTCATTTCCTTCCTTCCAGAAATATTTGTTAGCCATGCTGGATAGAATAGTATTAAGTAAGATGCTATTTCCAGTCTCTGGGAATAAAGGCTAAAGAAGAGTCAGGTAAACGTGTGATTGCAATACATCGTAAAGAATGCTATGGTGCAGAGGATGCTTTAGGAGCAATTGCAAGAAGAAGATATCCTGTGACATTAAGGTGTGAGGTGACATTAAACCGAGATACAAGGAATGGATGGGAAGACACTAGTTGCGTATGGGTGGGATGGAATGATGAGTAAATGAAAAGCAAACGAAATCAGTTAATATGCCACAAATTTGAGGATTTGCCTCAGTGGACAGATGGATGTTTTTAGAATCAGTTCAGAGATTTGGAAATAAATTGTTGACACTGTGGTTTGGTGGAAAGAATATATGCTTCAGAGAAAAAAGCATATATTCTGATCTAATTTGATACCTGGCTTTACCTTGGCTTTTTGATTTGGGCTTATTATTTTACCTTCTTGAGTCTCAATTTCCTCATTTGCAAAATGGAATTAATGATATGCATTTTAAAGGAAGATTGTAAGGATTAAATGAGATAGCCACATTAAAAAAAATAAAACAAAAAACACCTGCCATAGAATACATGCTTAATAACAGCTAGTTATTTACTCTTCCTTTGCTAGTAGTAGGGAAAGTTGAAATGGTATGTAGGGCAAAAATTAGTCTTTGGCTATAATCAGAGTGCCCAGAGATTAATTATACAAAGACTTTTATAACTATACTCCCTTTTTTTTCTCTCCTTCTGTCTCTTCCTCTTTCCTTATTTCTCCCTTCTTACAGTTATATTTTCTATATGTCACAGTTTCTTCTTCCCAATCTTTAATTAAAATATACTGTAGGGCAATTTCTGGCTGTTGGTTTTCTTAGCTGGAAGAGTGGACGTGCCATAATTCTTGGTTATGATTTTAAAAAATGCAAAAACAGGAAGGTCTCTAAGCAGAATATGAGGCTACTACACTTAACTACCTAGATGCAGTACACTTCAAGCAAGCTTGGAGCTCTTGATTGTGGGAGTGCTACCAGCCATATCCATAAAGGACTGAAGAACATCTTGGACAAGCACTCTACTGCACAGTGGTTGTGTCCCTGGGCCCTAGCAAAGTTGAAGAGTATGGAAATTTGTACTCTTCTAAAAAACTGGAAGTGTCTCTTGCATAGCAATTTAATAGTAGCAAGTAGTGTTTACTGCCATTGTGTACTCTGCTGATTATTAAGCTGTCATTGCTCCATCTTCTTTTGCACCCTTCCATCTACAGTTTCATTCACATCTTTTAAAAATTAAATACATTTGTAAATAGTTAAGTTGAGGGATATTATAATGACTTGAGAAGTACAATTTTATCTACACTGTTTGTCTGTTAAAAATCTCTAAAGATTCAAATCTAAATTTTTCTAAATATCCAAACTAAATTTTCACTTTTGGAAGGTTTAACTTCTACCTAACATGCATCTTTGCATATATGTATAATTTTTAAAAACTAGAACTTCAAAACCTGATTCTATTTTCAAATTAAAGATTTCTAATATAAAATTTCCAAACCAAAGATCTCCAGTATGAATGTCGTACATTATATTACATTTATTCATATTTTACCTTTTCATTTTATAATTTATGATAAAGTTATAATTAATTTCTAATTGACATATAGAAGAAATTTGTTGTTTTTACAAAGTGAGAATCATAAACATAAACTTGATTAAACATATTATTTTGTCATTTTTCTTTAGCTTGTTTGTCACTTTTTTTATTTTTTGGTAATTCCTCACTGTATTGTTTGCCTTAAGTCTCCTAGGTATTTTAAATACTAGTATTTTATTTCTTGATGCTTGAAAAACATACTTTTGCTTAAGACAAAAACTGCAATATGTGAATTAGGGTTCATCTTTATGGGCTTTTCTCTGGTTAATACAATCAGAAAATAGTGACAAGTGAGAGAAAAACTCTTGAATCCTCTAAAAGTAAAAAGCACTTTATTTTGTTGAAAAAGAAAGTTAAGATAGCTTTAGTGGCACATAATGATATACATAATTTTCTGGGCCCTTTTTAACCCTTTCTTCAAAAGAGTCATATTTATTATTTCAATAAAAGAAAGTAATCACAGAGGAGCAAGAGATCTTGCTCAAAATATTTGTATATTTCATATATTCTTCTTGTGAAATATAGTAGGGGAAATATTTATGAGCACCATAAGATAGAAAGCTGAAAGTGCGATCATTTCTAAATGAAAATTATGTGACAGTTTATCAGTATTTAATGCTAACATTGGTTGATGTGAGCATGAAGAATTTAGCAGCTATTTATCATAACCCTGTGTGTGCTTAGTTCTCTGATATACTTGCTTAGAATAGAATGGTGTTTTAATGGCAACATGAACCACAGCTTCGATCTGAGATATTAAGTAAATGGAGATGCCAAAAAAGGATTTGTTTTTGTTGTTTGCTCTGTGTGTGTGTGTGTGTGTGTGTGTGTGTGTGTATGCGTGTGTGTATGTGTTGGTGCTGTCTTGTTTTCCACATTTCTGTTTAAAGTAACCTCCCACACCTTGCATGGGTTAGTTTTTAATCCATGCTCCCATAAACTATGACTGGGCTACTGCACCAGATGCAGGTGTCCCCTTGTGCTGTCAGCCAGGAATGATTAATGAGGATTTGCCCCTACTGAAAGCAGTCTTTGGAGCATTGTTCAGGGCATCTGTGGAACTGTCGGGGGAGACAAGGACACAAGTGAACAACCAATTATTTGGCCATCACGGAGGCAGCATGAAAAAGACATCAAATTGGACAGAGAAGCAATGCTTTTGTTTGAAGATCAAATATTATTTTTTAGGTGTTAATAGTACTATAGGGCTACTTTTACTTTGTTTTAAGAGAACTTTGGTTAGGTCTAGACTTTTAACCAGCAGTAGATTATTTTTCTTTAAAGCGAATTGAATTCTTTGAGAAGAGTATAAAATGTCACCAAACTGATTCCTAAGTTGTTGCCTATTGTATAAAGATATATCATTTTGCACGGCTAACGTTTAAGAATCAAGGACGATCTATGCAGTGGGAGGAAGAGAGGACCCTCCATGCGGAGTTCCTGATTGCTGGCCATAGTTGACAGGGACGAGGGATTTTACAAGTGATCAGAGGGTCAGAGACATTGCACTGGAATGCTGAAGCAGAAAAAACCAAAACCAAACCCGAACCTAAATCTGGGGAACATTTCCAAGCCTATGCTTAGCATTTATGTGTTTTCTTCTTTCCAGTATGCCATATATACTTAGGTCTTAGTGGGTAAGAAAATATTTTTCAGACTGTTACACTCTTGTACAAGGTCTGTGATTTAAGTACAAAATTTAAAAGACTAGAAAGGGTAATATATTTTGAGCACAATTTAAGTGTGAATTAAGAAATCCTTTCTTTCAGTAATTTCTTTTATGCTCTGTCTTTAGAGTATTAAGAATTATAAACTAAACCCTAAAACCACTAAAACCCTCAAGAAACAATGATTTTTAAAAATATACAAAGTATTGGTCAGTAACAACTTTAACAAATGTGGCCTATATAACAACAACAAAAAATACTTTGGTATTGTCTTTTTTAAACAAGTGAAAATAACTTCAGTAGAAAATAATTAGAAATCACCTCAAGATTAAAGCAGGGGTCAAATGAATACATCTAAAACAAACGTCTGTGAAGAGACTGATTTTACAAGTGATTTCTGGGAGAATGCATTGCTTTGTGGTTCTTTTTTTTTTTCCCAGACCCACTCCACTACTTTGTGGTTCTTTTTTTTTTTTTTTTTTTTTTTTTAGTGTCCATTTTTCTGTGGGTTTTGGGTTAATTTTGTTGGTGTCGATATTTATTTTTATTCCACTGTGGTCTGAAAAGGTGCATGACAGTATTTTGATCTTATAAAATATGTTTGATTTATGGCCAAGGGTGTGGTCATATTTGGAGTACATTTCATGCAGTGATGAGTAGAATGTTTCAGTACTTGCAGTGGCCTATTGCTTACCGATTTAGATTTGCTTGGTCAATTCTAGAATTACACAATTTTCTGCCCTTCTCAAGCCAGTCAGAATTTCCTCTATCCTATTGTCCAGATGTATATGATAAGGAATACATATTGTTGCTCATATTCAAAAATTGGCCCATTTAGACAGATGCATTTTTATATGAAAACGGGCAAATGGGTTAGGCCCAAATCATGAGGACCATTTGAAGTTAGTATGACTAGCAACTTTGACTTGTAATAGGCTGAATATATAAATCCAAACCTAAGTGGACACTAATACTGCCTCTTTTCAATGTCATGAAAACAGCGGTTACAAACTGTTTCTCATTTACTACTCACATTAAAATTGTTTCACTCAGAGAGATAGTATAACTCAATTGTTTTTTTTATTAATAGCTCTATTTTTAAATGTGTTAGCAGATTCCCTGAACTTGAGATAGCTCAAAACAATGAATTTGGCTCGGTCTGTTGGCACATGATACAACTTCTACTAATGGAATATCGTTATGTAATTTTCCCCATGCAAATTCTCCTCCAAGTTTTAACCCTTAAAAATCATTTCTGTTGGCAAGAATTAACTGTTTGTCAGTATAAATATTTAGTTTCACTTTTTCTCTATTTTTTTTTCCTTTGGTAACTCTTGTCTTCTTGATGCTATCATGTCACTTGGCATTTAGTCATTACAATGATTTTAATTGACTTTGAGCCAAGGCAACTTCTCAGGCAAGACTGCTCATTACATGTCTATTGTTTGTGACCCACTGATGATGATGTCTTTGAGTATGGTGCTCCAAACATCTGGTCATTAAGAATAGCGTGTTTTCCTAGAATTTTTGTTAGTGTATCATAGGCAAAGCAAATGTTAAAGTTGTGTCATAGTTCTTGCTTCTCTTTATCTACATTATATAATCTAAGATTTGGTTGATGTGCCATGATTTTTTTCCTCATGTTATGCTCAGTGTTTCTAACAACTCTTAACTTTCTAAGAGTATGCAGATTGTTCTTTGACTGTTTCCTTCAGTTTATTTTTGAATATTGATGTTAAGCAATACTGGATCAAGCTTTTATGGATTATTTTCATTTTTTTAAAAAAAGATAACTAAAGTTATCTAGATAGGCATTTGTCTATAAGTATCCTGGGTTGCAAGATTCAAGAACTTTTTGTTTTAAGGATTTCCAAGTAAATTCTCTTGGTAATGATTTGAAAATGTGAGTTTGCAATATTGTTTAGGTCTGAAGAATCATGAAAAGAAACAGCTTTATCAATATTTCTCTTCACAGTTAGGGGACAGTTAGGGTTTCCAGATAAGATACATGATACCCAGTTAAATTTGAATTTCAGATAAACAATGAGTCATTTTTAGTATAAGTATACCCCAAATATTGCATGGGATAAACTTATACTAAAAATTGATCCATTGTTTACATGAAATTCAAATTTAGCTGAATATCCTATATTTTTGTTTGCTAAATTTTAAAACTCAAGATACAGTCAAAACATTAAGAAGTAAGTAACTGTATCCGATAACAATCTAGAGATTTGGCCATCCCAGAATTTAATATCACAGTAAGCTGAGTTTTTTTATTTTTATTTTTTATTTCTGCACTAGTAGTAAGTCTCCAACTACTTTATTGAAATGTTGTGAAGATAATTTTAACTTAAACAAATTTACCTAGAATACTCAGAATTTTTTGACAGCAAGTCACACACAAGTAAAAGGTGGTAGAATGATACCCCAAAGACCAATTAAAGGTCTTTTGAGACTGGCAAATTCAACCCACTTGAGTTGAGACACAGACTTGACATCTAAAAGGGAACTAATGACATGATTTCCATCATTTATAATGAATTGTATGAGAAAGAAAATAATCTTATTCTTGACAGAAAACTGAACTTCCTTACAGACAGCAAAAGTTGAAAGAAAGGTTTGAAGTCCAGATAGGTTGTGGGAGAAAGCGGACAGGGATTTGAATGAAAACTGCCTAATTCAAGGTTTGTGTGCAAAACTCAAATTAGGTAAGAAACATGTGACTTCAGGCTTTACAACTGGCATTGTCGGAGGAGTCTGGGCGCCCAGCTTTACCTTAATTGCTTTTTTTTTTCTTTCCCAGAGTGTTACTTTTAAAATAATGTTTGATGATATAAATGTCTAACTTTGGAATATAATACTGTACTTTTCTCTTAACTAAAAAGAGTAAGTGAGATTCAATCTCAAATTCTTTTCTCAGAAGTTTTTTGCTAAAAATATAGGTCTATTTGGACCTTTGCTCAACAGTCTTGTGGTTATTGCACTAAAGTATAAGCTGCTATATTCACTGAGTGTGTGCTAGTAGCTGAAATAACTGATGAGTCTTTTATTTTTAAGGCATAAGTATAAATAAGGAATTGATGAGCATAGCTTCATAGATGTCATTTGATAGTTCTCTGTTATTTCAATACATAAAAATTTGTATATGATAGGCAATCTAATTGATGGCCCTCCTCTTCACTGCCACCCAGGAAATAAAAATATTAAAATAATATTTTTGGGGCAACTTCTTTGGGTCCCCTCCCACTGTGGGAATTTTTCTGTCCTCTTAATAAATCCTGCTTTCTAAAACAAACAAACAAACAAACAAAATTTTTGGTTCCAAAGTTTTATTTTGTTTTTATTGTGGCATGTGGTGACACAGACGAATACTTTAAAACAATTGATACATTTTAAATTCAGGTATAAAATGAGATGTTTTTAAATCAATCACTATATATTTATTGATATCCTTTTGTGTGGTAGTATAATAGATGCAATACAGGATATTAAGACATGTTAGGCTATGTGCTATATTAAAAGTATTTACTTAGATTATATATATATATATGTGTGTGTATATATATTTATACGTAAATGGATTAATTCCATTTACCCGTAAGTCCAAAAAAAAAAAATGCCAGTGAGTACAAACACACCAAAATGGACTGACTTCATGAAGACTGTACCCATCAGATAAAAAGTTGCTCATCATTCTGACAGTTCCACCTGCATCCATACCTGCATTCTCATTCTTATTTCTTCCTTCCTTTCTTACATCTGAACAAATGTCTCCTCTCCTGCTTGGGCCAGTCCCTTGACTTGGCCCTGGGTTCCTTATCTTCCTGCCTTCCCGGGGCTTTTGCTATAGTGATTATTCCTTCTCTTTCCTGTACCTTAAATCTTTGTCCACCAGCTCCTTCCCATGAATACTCAATTATACTCACATCTCTGCCATCTTAAAATAAACGGTTTCTTCTTGTACCCAAACGTCCCTCTCTAGATTTTACTTATTCACTTCATCTTAAAGGCCAGAGTTTTGGAAAAGTTGTCTGTTTTTCCCTGTGTACTTATTCTTCAGTTTATTATTTCTGTACTCAAGACGCCAGTGAGAAACTTCTTTCACTGAGGTCACACCAGACTTCCTTGGAATTAATTTCAATGAATATTTTTAACCTTCGTATGCATATTAGTTGACCCATGGAGATAGATTTAAGCCTAGTTTACCACATTCTTCTTGGCTATGGAAATTTTCAGCCTCCTGGTATTTTCCCTCCCTCACTCAGTCTTACTTTCCTTTGGCCAACCTTTAAATGTTGATAGTTTTGCAGGATTTTGACTTGGGTACTCTTCTCACTCCACATTCTTTCTAGGGATCTTCCTCTATTCTTGAGCATGGAGGTATGACTTTAGATTGAGGACTTAGTAGTTTCTCTAGCTCAGACTTCTCTGCTGAGTTCCATCCCTAGACAGTCAATGTGTTTCTAGACATCTTTACTCGATTGCCTTTCAGACCTCACAAACTCACTGTGTGTGGACCTTTGTTTCTTTCCTGATTCACTTGAACAGCCTTTTAAACTGACACACAGTCCACAGCCTTGCCACTCCAATCTACTCCCCACACATCAGCCACAATAATCAAAGTCATCATATCTGTTACTTCACTTCTTTGATCCACCCTGCATGAAATCTATCACTGATTCCCTAATCCTAAAGGTGAAGTCCAAACGCCTTATGAATTCTCAGACCTTTTAATATCTACCCCTGATCATTTTCCTTGTATCCCATACACTGTATGCTACAAATATACTGAACATTTCTTTTTCGATTCCTCAGGTACACTCCACAATTTTTTTATCCACTTGGTTGTCATACATGAAATTATCTCTTTCCAGGACATCCTTCATTCCTTTTTGTCTCAATTATCCTTTAGATCCCCTTTCAGGTGGTATATTCCTTTCCTCTGAAAGCCTTTCCTGACCCATCCTCTCTCCAAGACCATCTGAAACATTCTAGGGGTGTGTTCCTATGGCTGCTTATATTTTCTCATCATAATACTTGGAGACATTCTAATATAAAAACTTCTCATTTGTCTGTATTTTTAATATACTACAAGTCAGGTAGTACAATTTCTAATGCCTTGAGTACCCAATTAAAAGTATCCCAGAGACCCAAAAATGAATTCAAAAGAGTTAAGATTACATAATCGTTCTCTGAATGTGCTACATTATGTCATCTGTTCATGCATTTATTTACACAAATATTTGTTTAGAATAGTATAGAAGTGATTAAGAGGGATCACTGAGGCTAGGCTAGATTACTTGTGTTTAAATCTTAGCCCCACCTGTGTGATTTATAGTCAAGTTGCCTTAGTTCCTTATCCAGAAATTATAAAAAATAATAATAGTACCTACCCATATAAGATTATTGTTGTAGTAAATTAGTTGTTAAATATAAAGTGCTTAGGACAGTTTTTTGCTAACATTAAGCACTATGCAAGTTTTGAAAACTGCTAGTTCAAAGGTATATAGTAGTCAACACACATATCACCTCACCGTAGAACTTACAAATAATGTAGGAGAATATATATATACACATTTTTTTTTTTGAGTCAGAGTCTCATTCTGTTGCCCAGGCTGGAGTGCAGTGGCACAATCACGGCCACTGCAGCCTCGACCTGCTGGGCTCAGGCGATCCTTCTGCCTCAGCCTTCCAAGTAGCTGGAACTACAGGCGCATACCACTACTCCCAGCTAATTTTTTGATTTATTGTAGAGACGAGGTCTCACCAAGTTGCCCAGGCTGGTCTTGAACCCCTGGACTCAGGCAATCCTTTTCCTTGGCCTCCAAAAGTGCAGGGATTACAGGCTTCAGTCATTGAGCCCAGCCCGAGACATATTTTTAAAAATGATTATTTCCCTCTCTGGGAGACTCTAACACACTTCTTTTCCTTACCTTACCTCCAGTTTGTGATATCTGGGGTCTTTCCATGTACTTTTAAAGTAGAATTTTATTGTTTCACTGGAAAATATTTTGAGACACATAATCCTTTTAGCTCCAGCGTTCTTGGATGTCCTTAGCTTTTTACAATGTGCCTCAGAGCCACTTCATAGACTCTCTAAAGGATGAAGACCCACTTTAAGAAAATTCCTTCCACTTAGGATTTCCCCTGGAAGCAATAGTTAGTCTATCAAGTTTGTCTCTGTGGCATCCTTCATCCTCGAGCTCCTGCCAGTCTATGCTGTACCTTTTTGCAAATTATAATAATGTGCTGTCTCTTTCTCTGGTTAGAGGAATAGAAAAAGTTACCTCTCTGAATAGGAGCAGCTTCCTAGGCATACAAATTGAGGAGAATAATTTTAAAAATTGTGTCCCCAGTTGGGGGGGAGGGCGCGACACAGGGCAGCTTCAGGGAGCAAGACTGTGCAAAAGGTGTGGACTGCTTTTCACTGCCATTGTACCCTTCTAATGGGGTGCTATTGTGCAGAGCACAAAATGCTCCCTATATTCAGCAGTCCTGCCTCACACGGTGAGTGGACCTGCTTGCTTCCTAGGCCTTTTATGACCCAGACTTTTCCTTGCCTGTCTAGGGTCAACTTGATAAGCAGCTCACTATGCTTTAGGTATTTTGCCAGGTCCTTCCAATATCTTTCTATGTTTCATGTTTTCAGAGCTCTGCCCCTTGCTCTCCAAGGTGACAGCCTTTGTCCATTCTATCTGACAGAGCAAAGCAGTTAAAAAGAAGGCTCAAGAACATTTTATGTTAGCCCAAGGAAGGAAGTAACCGAGCTGTTAGACATTTAAGACAGAAAGGCTTTTTAGTGGCTTTTATTGCTGATATTATACAGGATAAAGTTAATAGTTAGAAGACTCAGCTGAAGTATCCAGAATTATCTGGTGGGCCTTTCTTGATCCTCCCATGCTGAGTAAAGGAAGATGAACTTGGTATATCAGTATTGATGTGTAAAAGTAATAGAGGATAGAATTAAGAAATATATTCTGTGTGTCAATTGTGTTGGATTTGAAAAATAACAGTGAATGGTACTTTTAAATCTACTTCTTTATTATTTATAAGGTACTTTCATATACTTTATCTCCCTTAATGTTCAAAATAATCCTATGAGACAAATCAGGCATTTTACAATGCACAGTGTTTTTTAAGCGCCTGCATCTAAAAAGATGAGTTTAACTTGTTGTCAAACATTGCAGAGTGGAGAAAATCCTAGGGTGGAGAAAATTAATCTTCGTAGAATTTTAATAATGTATTTGTTTTTATTCACCAGAAATTACTTTCTAAAAATCTGTATAAATGTCCCAATGGCAAGAACAATTTATATTTGGGCACCTTAACAAAGCAGATATATTTAAAGCAAAAATTAATCAAAGTGATAGTATTTCACTTCAAAGCAGTAATATTGGCCCTGTCTTGTCTAGTTATCAGTCAGAGCTAATAAGGAATATGATGAACACAGAACTAACAGTCTAAATCAAACTTTAAAAAGATGCTTTGTCATCTTGTTGACAGCAGTTACTAATGATTTGCAGGCCTCTATTTTGCTAAAAACTAGGGTCTGTCCTTCTGGCTTTAAATTAGCATTAGTACCTTACAAGAGGCTAGACATCACTCTACTAAAAGAGATAACTGCAGCTTACAGTTGCATTAGAGTTTTCATTGTGTACTCTTTTCGAGAAAATTTTCTAGTGATAGTTCGATCCATGACGAGAGTTAGCAGGCAATCTCAACCTGGGAGCTATTTATACAATTTAATTTTTTTAAATTTTATTTTAAAGATGTGGTTTACATTTCAGAATTAGGTATTCAAGTGGTCATCATACAGATGAAGTTTCAGCCCCTCTTTCGTCCCCACTTCATCTGTTTTGAGACCTACTGATACAATTTTTAGTACAGAGTTACACTAGAATAGTTTGGCAGGTCTTAGGTTTTGGGGTATACATTAAAAAATAGAAATTAGGTGACTTACTTAAGGACGTTTCTGTAATGCAGAAACCAGGTCTTATCCAATTTACTTTAAAAAAATTGGTTATAAATTTGTTTCATCTGCTTTTCTTCTTTGTTTTTCAAAAGTGAAAGTAGTAGTGAAGTAATTGATAGGTGTTCCTGAATGTCTTCGGAAAATATATTTTTGATCTAGGATATTGTGGGATTTTAAAGTTTTCTAACATGTTAATTACAAACCGTATTGTATTTTTGAGTGCAAGTGGCTAAGCACAGAGGGTGATTAGTGCCTAGGTTATCCAATGTTATGAAAAGTGTTCAGAATGTTCTCTCAATTTTCACATTTCTTTATGCAAAAATAGTTTGCCCAAATGTTGGTGGTTGAGACTTTCCAGAGTACAAGGTAACAATCATTCAGTTCTGAAAATCTTTGGAAATTGTTTTTTGTCTAATTTCTGGCACTCATATTTTTCACCATAGTGTTGCCAGAATCATAAATTATTTGATCTAGGAGCAAACAATTTATATTTTTAGAAAAATGTATAAACTATGGACAAATTGAATAAGAGTGCCCTACTATTCATATGGAGTTGTATTTATACTAACTTTTCCCTTAGAGCTTTCACCCTTGTGTAAGTCGTTTATCCAAAGAATCTTCTGAATTTCCTTGTGATGTTGGTTAAGGAGTACTGCCGGTGACCATGAAGAATCTGAGTTCTAAGCTCTGAGATAAGTTACACTTGTCTCGGAGTTAAAGCCCCAGACAGAAAGGTGACTGCTGAGAGGTGGGTCAGGCATTTTCTTCCTCCTCTCTGCCCCTCAACCTCATATGCTCCAGGAGGAGTTCTGAGACCATTGATAATCATCATAGCTAATGGGTCCAAGCCTTCCTACCGCAAGGAATTCTCATTATTTCAAGGGCTTTTTAATCAGTAAACAGTAGAAGACAATTACTGTATAGATTGGTTTAATTAGTTTATTTGATGCCCAGAGCATGTAAAATTGCCACTAGGTTGTTTCTGCTAGCTATAGAATCATAAATTAATGGCAATGTTCTGGGTTGAGAAGATGAAGCTCTGTGAGTGCTGACCTGCTGGTATAATCCTAGTAGATCTGGAAGACTTGTATACACGAAGCCTTCTACTAAAACAGGCCTTCACGTTTTAAAGTTTTTTGGTCATTATTAACCATAATTTATTTTTCACCATCATGTACTAGCATATTTCTAGTTTTCCATTAAATGAACTGAGGATACTGAGATGTAAAGCTACACAAAATCTGTAAATATTACATACTGCATAAAAACTTATTCTCTATATGCTGTTTCTATCCACTATAGAACAGTCAATATCAAATTAGATGTATGTATAAAATTATATATATATATAATCATTTCTGAGGATATGAGGACCTTGGATTAAAAAAGATGTTTTCATATTTACTAGTAGGCATGTTTAGTGGCTTTAAATTGTGTTTCCAACTTGTTTATCCAGTGCACACCTTGCTTTTCTAGTCATCACCATTTTTTAAACTTGTTTCTCCAATCATGAAGCAAAAAATCCACACTTTCTCTTTCAGAAAATGCTGTCCTTCCATGAATGCAAATTAGTTTGAGAAAAATAAACAGAAAAGAAACAGAAGGAAACAAAGAAAGAGAATTTTTAAAGCTTTAACTGGTTGCTTGGGCATTATTCAATAAGTAGACATAGTCACTATTCCCACCATGATTTTTAGAAGTTGTGACAAGAGCCATCCACATTCTTTTGTGCATGACCAGTGGCACATTTGTGAGATGACCAGTGGGGGTTGGGGCTGAGTCTAGGAGCAGTTTTCTTTTTGTGAAGTTAATGGGCACATATGGGGATTGAACAAGCTTGTCCATTCTTCTGGGCTCCTCCTTCTTCCCTGGCCATGGATTTGAAAAATTGCCACTGAGACTAGAGTCAACGATCTTCTCTTTAGTGCCCCTTTCTTTTATACAATGCATTGCCATTAATAGAAGACACCAGGCATAAGTTAAATTTGATTGAAGGTGAGATTTGACAATGAAGACTTTGCCGATAATTTAAATTTTTAATTATTATTATTATTATATTTTATTTCTTACCTCCCATATCTCCTATGTCTATTAATGGTGCCCTCGTTGATGTTGGCCAATATGAAAATAGTTTGTGTGAGACCATAACTTGTTTACAATAGAAAATAAAATAATTAATTCTATAGCTTCTGAAACTGATTTGAAAGTCATACTGAAAGTCTGAATGATTCGTGGTAAAATACCTGGAAAGTCTGCTTCTACTGGATCTGCCCTTTCTCTCTGACACTTAGTTTCAGTGAAAAACAAAGAGCCTCTACATAGTGTAATAATCTTAATTATTTAGAACAATAAATGATAGTATGGAAGCAACTGACGTTTTTTCCCCACAATATTATCTGGAGTTTCCATGTTGAACTCTTCAGCTCTAAATTTGAACAAAGCAGATGTCTTTTTGTTATTTTAATGGTGACACCTGTGCATAATCTAATGCCTGGACTGGATTAGCTTTTACTCCATTAGTGCCAGTATTTGGAGAAGTGATATTTAGACCTTATCCTAAACTGAGAATAAAGTAAAAGCTGATTTGGGTTAATATTTAAGATGATTTAATCTAGCTGAAGTTAGCTCATATTGGGAACAGTCTACCTAAGCTCATTGTGAAACAGGACAGCTATGTTCTTAGGCTGATTGGTTTTGCAAATGTTGCCAAAGTCAGAAGACCTGCTTCTCTCACCCCCACCATCTTTTAAACATATTAAATTATATATCTGTAAGTCTTTTGACTAATATTTAGAAATAATTAATGCAGCAAACACTTATTGTATGCTTATGATGTGCCAGACATCATCCTTAACTTTTTAAATGTCATTAATTCTCATAACACTATGAGGAAGATGTTTTTGCCATTTTACAGATTAGAGAACTAAGTTAGAATAGTCAATGTCAAGGGTAACTTACCTAAGATCATGCAGCTGTTAAGTTAAAGACCCAGTCTCTCTGATCCTAATACCCCGTTTCTCATTTGCTCTGTGTCATTGCTTGATTTCTTTGTCTCTTAAGATTTTTTTCTAAACTTTATTTCATTTTTTTCTTATTATAATATTATGAACTTCTTTGACATTATAGTAGGGTAATATAGGTACAATACAGGTACAAAATTTTGTTTATACATTTATTTACATATAAAATGACAGAGCCCAATTTGATTATCCTCACACATCAATTAGTCTGTAAATTGATAACTGTCAAGAAATAAAGAATTTCAGCCAAGCACAAGTTTCTCTGAGAGAGGGCTGGCAATATTCGTGATGTCTGAAAGAGGACTTAGATAACAGGGGAAAGAAAACCAGGTTGGCAAACAAACAGCAAGAGGACTGAAGAAAGGTGGCGGTTCTACGCAAATTCAAGGAATTAGAAAACTGTCCATTTTAACATATCAGTAAAAATTGAATGGTATACATTTATTTTCTCATTATTTGCATTATAACAAAAATAAAATCCAGAGTCCTTTAACAGACATTCAGGATGCAGTGCCCCCTGACGCACAGAGTTAATAGCTTGTGCTGAGAGACTGGCTGCCATGCTCATGTGTGGAGTATGTATGGTTTAGTCACTTTCTAAATTAAATCTGTCCATCCTGTATACCAGAAAGTAGGTTATCATTGATAATTCATTATCATCACACTCAAATGATATTCCAGGGAAGCCTCAGCTTTTTAACTTTAAGATAAATAACCAAATAGTAGCAAATATTATCATTAGATAACAAAGGGGACAGCTCTGTGTCTTGGGTATCTGTAGTGGGGCCATTATCATTGTAGAAATGTGTTGAGAAAAGCTATTGGCATGCTAAAAATACACTATTTTAATAATAATCCATGCATAAAAGACCAAGAGAGAAGATATGGGAGAGAACTAATGAATTCTGGATCTTCTCCACATGTACCATTTCTACCAAAAAAATTAAATGCCGAATATTAAATTATAATGTTTAAGCATAAAAAGTGAAATCTGTAATATTAAAGTGAACTTGAATCACGTAAATGTTAAATTTTTTTATTTAAAATGTGTCCCATTTTATTTATATTCAAAACAGATGCGTGATTGTAAATACAGGGCGGTTGTAATATTCTAAGCACATATTTTAGGGACTTCCTCCCTTTTCCAAATCTCACTCAAGTGGAACATACACTCATTTCTGTAACAAAAATTCTTTCTACTCTATTGGCAAAATGAATAGCATCAACTCAAAATATTTAAAAATTTAGTCACATCCACATCCTGCAGCCTATAAGGAGCTTTCACGCTTTTGGGCTCGCTTTAGATCTTTAATACCCTTTCCTTTTGTGTCAAGGAGCTCACGAGGCGTAAAGAAGCACTGATAAACCCACTTAGATCCCTTCCTGGGCCGTCACCTCTCGCTGCCAAGCGGCTTTAGGTGGTAACTGATCTGTGACAGGCTGCCAGTCAAACAGAGCATTTCTGAAAGCTGACACAAAAGACTGAACGCCGGAGAATGGATAGGAGAAATAAGAAAAGGACCCAAACTGTATCAGCGCCCCCCACTCATCTCGGTCTGTTCCTCTTCGCTACCGCCCCCACCCTCCGGCCCACCCCTCTCCTCCCTAACCTTTTTTGGTTGGCTTCTCCCTCTTTTCTTTCCGCATCCTCTTCCCTCCCAGCCGCCCGCCTCCTCCCTCCCCCCAGCCCCCTCTCCCGGAGCACAGCCTTTCCCCCCAGCTCTCCCTGGCTGGCTCCCTCGGAGTCAGGTTCATGGCAGGGGCAGCGTGGAGTGGCGAGATAGAGATCAGCAGCCCTTCCAAGCGGGGACTGCCCCAGTGCACTGCTGATAATAGAGGCAGAAGTGAGAGTGACAGTCAGATGGAAACTGACACAGGCCTTCTGTCAATGCCGCAGCGGCCCGTGGGACTGAGGAGGGGAGGGGGAGGAGGGAGGGAGCCGAGCTGAAATGTCAGTGCTCATAACTGCACCAGCTCGCTCTTTTTCTGTGTAGGTGTCGTGCTCTTCCACATGTGAGGCAAGGTTTTTTTTTTTTTTTTTTTTTTTTCCCAACTGCGTGGCAGTTGTGTTTCTTTTTTGGCCGGCGTGAGTGTGTGAAGGAGCAGCTTACTTGGTGACATCTCCACTTAATTTCTTCTGGTGCTGTGGAGCCCCGGTGTGTGATTGTGTTTGACAGTTTTTGTCCTCACAGCCTTTTGAGCATTTTAAGGATTGATAAATCTTGTCATATGAGAACTCCGAGTGATGCCCAAGTATTTCACATTCTTACAGCTGTAGATCATGCCTGTGTTTTCCTACATTAAGATGAGGCAAGAAAATATTAACTGAGGAACATAGGCTGTGACTCGTTTTTTCTGCCCAGGAGTAGGATATGCTGAAAATGTCCCTGACAACTGACTTTTTATCCCTGGCGAGAACTTAAGGGTAACTCTTCTTGGATGATTGTTCTCTTGATTTCAGAGAGTTATGGTGATACCATAGTTTATCAATAGAGCCCATATTTCTATTTCTGAAGATAAACTATTTTTAAATAACATGACCAAAATCTCTCTCTCTCTCTCTCTCTCACACACACACACCAAATAAAATAGCAGTGAGGTTGGTAATTATGGTTTCAGTTATACAACAAAGTAATAAAATCCATTGAGATACTTCAGTTCTGCTCGATTTCTACCTAACATCTCCAATGGTTCATATCTCTAAAAGGCTAATAGCAGCTTGAAGTTTGGAGGTTTTCTGTATCCCAGACATTTTACCCTTGAGCTCAGTCCATTACAAATCATTTATCCTCTTCCTTTGGAGAAAGTTATCATTTAGGATCTTCTTTCTCGCTTATAACAAGGGCAAATTGAAGATCTATAGTTTAGGAGGTAGGTACAGAAAAACTAACTTCTCTCCTGTGTACTTTAATGAAGGAAAGTGATAATGAATCTGTTAGGTGATATAAAGAACCTGACAATCACCTCTTTCTAGGATGCTATATTACATAAGCTTTGACACACACATACACACACACACATGCACACACACACGTGTGCATGCATGGGGAGAGGAAACAAGGGAGAGAAAATATCCCATGGGAGAATATTGATTATTTTTAATGGCCTGATTTAGCTTCACAATTTAGTTTTTATGTCCTATTCCTTTTAAGTAGATCTTTTAGGTTTACGTTTTGTTCAAGTCACACAGCACCAAGGAGTGTAGCTCAAGACAAAGTGGAATTGTGGGTATTTAGGGGAAAAAAAGAGTCAAAATTATGGTTAGAAGAACTATGTACATCTATAATTTTGGCTTATTGGTATTTTATCTGAGATCCTCTGTCAGAACTTAGTAATTGGCTCTGTATTTACATGATACTCTATAACCATGATGCAAACAGAGAGACAAGAAAAGCAAGCCCTGGCCACCAAGGTGCTTTCTTCCCTAAGACTCATTGGATGAATTAAATTTTATATACAAGGCATAAACATTAGGGGACGGCACTTGTCAAATGTATAAATTAAATAAATATATAAAAACAAAATTTTATGCTGATGGGTTAGTAAAAGAGTAAAGGGAACAGTTAGACTCATCATGGAAGTGTCATATTTAGTGAGAGGCAAGAAATGGGAAGGCTTTAGGGACAGGATACAATTTCAGGAGTTGCCTAAAATAAAGAGTAAAAGAGAAGTTATGAACTACTTCTTCTTATTCACAATAAATGCAGACCTTTCTCAAAAGTATTTTCCAATCCTTGGCCTCTTGGCTTTACGCTTTTTTTTTTTTTTTTGGAAATAGAAATGACACCTCTTTTAGAGAGGTCAGAGTGAAACTTTTAGCTGTAAAGGCATCAGAAACTAACATTTTTTGATGCATATGACATGCTAAGTACTGCTGTGGATGTTATTAAATTCATAACCTCCTTCAATCTTGCCAATAACACGATGAGCTAAGTATTAGCATCCTTATTTCATAGGGAGGAAGATAAGGCTCAGAGACGTGAAATCCTGTGCTCAAGAATATATAGGTAATGGGGAAGAATAGTCCTTCAATCCAGGCCATCATCCCTCAGATGCTTTGCTTTAGCCATGGCACATCCACACTCGTTCATTTTCCATGAGACATCTGTGATGTTGGGCAATAGCAACTCTAATTATCTCAATGGTCTACAAAGAACTCAAAGTTTAAATTGAAAACCAGACCTTGCTACTAAGCTTTCTGTTCCCACTAAGACTATGGATATTCCTTTGTACTGTGTTTCTCAAACCTGAGCAAGTATTTGGAATCAGCTGGAAGCTTTAGGTTCCATCCATAGTTTCTGATTCAGTAGGTCTGGGGTAGGTTCAATAATTTGCATTTTTGACAGGTCTTCAGGTGATGCTAATTTGGGGATATGAAGCTTGGGGAAAAAAACAAAACAGAGAAGTTAAGTGTAAAACCAAGTTTTTGACCCAAGATATTGGAAGAATGGAGTTGTCATTTGGAGCAGATTTAGTTGCAGAGATAATAAATTTGAAGTATCTATTTGATTTCCATTTGGCCAAGCTGGAGATATAAACTTGGGAGTTATTAGAAAACAGATAATATTTGAGGCTTCAATATTGGATGAAATCACTAATGAAATCAGTGTAGAGAACAGAAAAGGACCAAGGACTAAGCCCTGCAACCCTCCAATATTAAGAGTTTGGGAGAAAGATCAGAATGAGTAAAGAATACTGAAAAAGAAGAACCATGGAAGAAGAAAGCCAACGTAGTTCAGGGACTTGACGCCATGTGATCTGATTTCCGTTTTAGAAGGATCACTCTGACAACTGTGTTCAGAATAGACTCTACTTGGCCATGGTAGAAGCAGGGAGACCAGTTAAATGAATATTCCAAATAATCTACATGGTGTCAAATGATGAGTTTCTTTTTTTAAAAATTTGTATTTTAAAGATGTGGTGTGCAATTCAGTGTTAGGTATACAAATGTTCATTATGCGGGTACCTTTGTCAATGAGGTGTGACCCTCCCGACGGGTTTCTTTTTAAGAAAGAGGAGGTAACAGCATATTTCTGTGTTGATAGGGAAGAACTATTAATAGCATTAAAAAGATTGATTATGCAGGAGAAAGAGAAAAAATACTGGAATAATATTCTTGAGTTTATGAAAGGAATAGAATCTGATGTACAGGTGAAAGTGTCAGACTTAAATAGGATAAAAAAAAAAAAACAGTCCAGCTATGGTACCAGGCAGAAAGTATGAGTGGGACCCCAAAAAAACTGGAATTGATTTTTAGAGGGCAAGCCCCTTGTAGTGCATACTTCTCTAACTAGGTGAGTGTTCCAGGAACTCATCTGCATTAGTGTACCAGCTAGTGTTGTTGTGAGACGCTGTGCTCAGCTTCAGTGAAAAATTTTTCTGGACATTCTGTCAACGTGTTTACTCATTTCATGACGGGTGATTTATGAGCACACTTGCCCACACTGTGCTGAGTGTTCAGTATTTTTTGACCAAAACCAGCATGACCCCCATACCACACCCTTGTTATTTACCTGATCTCACCCGAGAGACTTTTTTTTTTGTTACCCCGGTGAAAAAAGCCCTCAAAGGGAAATGTTTTGCTGATGGGAAGAGAAGAAACAAAAAACAGCGGAAGCACCAAAAGGCATCAGAATTGATAATTTCAAAAACCATTTGGAGCAGTACAAAAAGCATCTCGACAGGTGGTATTGCATCAATCGGAGAGTACTTGGAAAATGACTGAAGTTTAAACCTGTAAGAATAAATACACAATGTTTTATAAATAAATTCCTTTTTTGGGGGGTCCCTTCTTGTATATGTGCCAGGATACAAATGAGTGGGTTGACATAGTGATAGGAACCTATGAAGGTCTCTGCTGTTTCTATTTTCCTAGAGAAATAGGACACCTTCTGGGAGTAAAGACAAGAGCTGTGTAAAGAGAGGAGTTTGCCTTGTTAAGACCACAGCTACGACAGTGGACCTTGCAGATATTCTTCTTGGATAATGTCCTGCATCTCTACTCTCTTCTGACTTTCCCTGGACAAGAGGATAGGGGTCCAATGAGCCTGGACCATGGTCAAGGAGTTTCTCCTTAGACTGCATTAATTATAAGCCATGTCCAATTCATGGGGATAAATCTATACTATAGGAGTGTCCTGCTATAGAATAAGTATAGAGAATTTGGGAATGATCAATTAATGCTGTGCCCTTATTTTGAGTTTTTGGCTTACAGCTTGCAAACAAACAGGCCTCTTTTTTAGTGAACAGTGTGATTAATTGAATCAAAACACATGAGTGATCTTAGGAGAATTGGTATAGGCCATGTATACATTAATCAAGCTAGACTAAAAGTAGATAAAATGTCCATGGTTAACCTGAGCAGAATCAAGGCAGGCAATACGTGTAGTAAGATTCGTGGTTTATAAAGAGATGGGAATTGAAGGAAGCCAGCCTCTATGGGTTTATCTTGTCTCTGAACTATCAGAGCACTTGTTCATTTAACTGTGGCATGTGAGACGGTCCATTCATATAATAAGTGAAACTAAATTTAGGATGTAGAAAACTAGAAAGAATCAGTGCACCTCTAGTTTTTCACAGTCGAATAATTGATTTGGTCAAGATTCTCCCAAGTCACAGTTATGAAATAGTGATTTTCTCACACGAGGTGTTCAATAAACATGAATGATTGTCTGATAAACTAAGTCATATAAAATTACTGCTTATAAACTCATATTTTCTAGTTACACAGATTTCCTTCTTATTAGCATTTTGCAAGAAAGCATTTCTTTCTTTCTTTCTTTCCATCTTTTCTTTCCTTCCTTCTTTCCTTCCATCCTTCCTTTCTTCTTTCTTTCTTCCTTTCTTCTTTCTTTCTTTCTTTCCTTCCTTCCTTCCTTCCTTCCTTCCTTCCTTCCTTTCTTTCTTTCTTTCTTTCTTTTTAAAGAAACGATCTAAAGGCAATTGCAAGCCTTACTACAGAAGGGAAAGTGGTTTCTTTAGATACCATGTTAGCAACATCTGTGTATAATATGTGTTTGGAGCATGTAATTATTTTAGGTGTATGTTTAGCTGTAACATTCATGATTATATATCTACTTGTGGAAAAATGTATCATATAATCTTGAATGATGGAAATAAACCATTTAATATTATTTTGCCAGAGACTTTGGAAAGAAACCATCCCATTACATGACTATCCCATGTTAAGAAAAAATCACAGATAATTAGAGTTCTTCACATATCCTGGTTTCCGTGTTTGAGACATTTCTATTTCTCCATGGTAGGTTTGCCTGCTTTCTTCAGTAAGCATGGAGATTATGATTTCAAAGAAATATGAAATAGTAGTAAATGAATATGATATCAAAAATTTTATGAAGATATTACAATGATGAATTACACGAATAAGTGGAGGTGTAGAAAATACAATATATCGTCATAGTTTATGTTTATTTTATTTTAAAGATGGTGGGGTGCAATTAAAAAGTAAAATAAAATAAAATTGCTATTTTTCCCTCCATTTCAACTAATAAACAGTTTGTAGGAGATACATTAAAAAATAAAAAAGAAGAGAAATATATATATATATATATTTCCAAGAGGAGTGGGTTTTAAAATGAATGTTTATTATTTTCAGAGTTTTTAGTCACTCTTCATTTAGCTCTGCAACCAGTTTATATGCATTTGCAGTGATTTTTGTGTTCTGCTTTTTAAGCAGTTAGAGGATATTGGAAATTTTAGAGACTGTAAATCTTGCATAAAATAATAATTCTATTTGTGATGTAACTTTGCATTTAAAAATTGTGCAAAATATTATACTTACTCTCATATTTTAGAAATATAGACTCAATTTAACAATTTATAAAAATTGGGAGAAATTCCAGACTTGTGACTTCTTTTTCTGTTTTTCTTTTGTGGTTTCTGTCTCTTGGTTGAACTCATTTCGCTTGTATGTTTTCTTGGTTTTGTTTAGTTGTCTATCTGTAGTTGCTAATGGCTCACTGAGCTTCTTTCAGATGATTACTTCAGATTCTTTGTCAGGTAGGAAGTTGCCATTTTTAAAGAGTCACTTATTGGTGCTTTATTTTGTTACTTTGGTGATGTTATGATTGTTTGGTGATGTCTGATTGTCTTTGATCTTTGTGGCCATGTGTTGGTGTGTGAACACTAGAAGTAGGCTTTTATTCCATCTTTACAGAGTGGCTTCATTAGGGAAAACTCTTCACAAGTCAGACCATCCAGAGATTCTGGAAAGGCTGCCTGGCATGCTGGCAGTGGGCTTACTGCTGGAGGCCTCAGGCAGGGTGATCTGCTTTCTGGGTCAGCTGGTGAGTGGCTCTTGTACCTGGGTCCCCTGAGGTGAGCCAAGGGCTTGAGTCAGTTGAGGAAGACTTGGATCCTGGGTCTTCCGAGGCTGGTGTGACATTGGATCCCCTGGGATAGAGCTCTTGACTGGGTCCATGGGGGCTGGACAGAAGCTTAGGCCACATGGGTGGTCTTGGAGCCTCAGTTCACAGGGGCTGGCCTGCTGCCAACGTCTACTGGGGTTGACCTGGACACTGGGTTTGCTGAAGCAGACTTGAACCCTGTTTCTACCGAGACCTGGGGCTGCAGGGACCAGTCTAAAGCCTGGATCTGTGGGTGCTGGCCTGATGCTTAGAGTAATGGGTTCCTGGCCTAGAGCCTAGGTCTTTGGGGACCAGGCTGGAAGCTGGGTATATGAGGGCTAGCCTAGAGCTAGGGGCTATAGGGACCAGCTTGATCTTGGTGAGGGCCTGGAGGCTGGGTCTTTGGGGGCAGGCTTGGGTCTTAGGGCATAGAGGCTGACTCAGCACTGGGGTCTATTTGGAAAGGCCTGGACCTTGGGTCTACTGGAGCAGATCTGTTCCCTGGATATAATGAAGTGTAGAATTCTGGAGGCCAGCCTGAAGCTTGGAGTCATGGAGGCTGGCCTGGCACTGGGCAGGCCTGAAGCTTTTATCTGCAATAGTTGGCGCAACACTGGAGTTCACTGGGATGGATTCAGACCCTATGTCTCCTGGAGCAGGCCTGGATCCTGGTTTTCTTGGAATATGGGCCCTTAGGGGCTGGTCTAGGGGCTAGGTCAGGAGGTGCTGACCTGTAGCTGGGGTCCACAGTTACTGACCTGGTACTTGGATGGGGCTGGACTCTGTCTGTGGGTGCAGGTCTTGAGTCTGGGGCTACGGGGTCTGGTCTGGTGCCTAGGGCGGGCCTAGAGGTTAAGGGAACTTTCTGGTCTATCAGAAATTAAAAATTCTAATCTGTGTTATCCTTAAGAAATTATATTAATTTCTCAAGTTTTGCCTTTTTATGATAAATTCTGAAATTCAAATTATGCATTGACTTTAAGAAATTTTAATTTTAAAAATTGGTTAATTTAATCCAATAGTTTTATTCAAAAACCTCAAATAAATTTATTTCTATGGGTTAAACTATATGAATGTTCAATTTTAAACAACTTTTTTTTAACAATAAAGTATTCTTAAGAAAGGTGAGGTTTACATTGTATCCCTAGGACAATACACTCAACTCTTGTACAAAATAAAGCAAATAAAATAGAACAAACTAAATTCTCAAATTAATGTATCCAGATCTATACATAGAAAATGAAGGAAGAGATTTGTTGTGATCTGCAGAGGCATGCCAGCAGTTTATATAATTTTGGCTGTGACCAAATAAATAATTAAACTGAATTTTACACTCAGTCTTATCAATTCAATTCCAGAGAATTATACTTATTCATTCACATTTTCTGTACCTCATATGGATATTCATGCTCTTAAATTGGTTCCTAGCATGCTAATGTTTGTCTACAAATGTTTAAAATTTCATACAAAGGAATAAGAGAATGCAAAGAAAAATCATACACTGTTATGCCACCAATTGGATTGTTTATCATAGTTTGTCATTTGAAAAAAAAAAAAGTACAGAGCAGCAATTATCAGATGCCTTCACAGTGGTATTGGATGCCCAGACTCTGTTTTCCATGTTTTGTCCTGATCTTGTGGTCATGTTGCTCCTTCTAAGTGGGATTTAGAGTTTCTGGTAGAGCAGTAAGTCCCTAGTCCAGGACTTCTCCAACTGTCATCCAAGCTGCCAAGTAAATACACATAAGCCACGTGGGTCACTTATTTAGAATCACGTCTCTTTAGTTCCCCTCTAAATTAAATTCAAATGTCTCAAGGAGTGAGACTTTATAATTGTGATTAAATATGTTTGGGTGCAATTATCAACTTTTAATATCTTGATACTTTTAGTCAGCTTGTTGTCTTTGAATAATACAGTCTCCGATCTGATATCCATGTAAGAGAGCCTTGTCTCTCTCTTACCTAACTGCTTATTTCTTATTTCGTATCACTCTGTGTCTTGTCAATTACTCTTTAGGAGTCTAGAATTGCTTGTATAGTAGCTTCCCTATTTACATGATGCTGTTGTCTCTGTGACTTTGACCACGATGCCTTTTAGCAGGAAAAATTTTCCCTTTCTCTTTGCCTAGTTACTCCTTTTACAACTTTGTCTTGATTCACTTCAGGAATATTTCCAGCTAAGTCTTCTAACCTTGGATGCCTGTCCTTGCTGAAGTTCAAGGCCTACCACTAATTCTTTTTTTCCTTTGGGCTTCCTTTCAAATAAACTAATCTGTTAAAGAATAATAGTCTAGTGGGGAACAAAGGTACAATTTATTAGTCCCTGTACATGTGCCTGATAAATCCCCATTATATGGGAAATTGTATTGGAAACATGATTTGGGTCAAGAGGCTTAAGCCAGCTTGCTTAATTCTAACCACTTGTGTATCTCTTTTACCTCTGTTGAGTGAATCAGTAAGGACCAACTTTTCCTTTTTCAGTTCCGTCTGTATCTACCCATCTATATTGCTACTAGGAATAATTGGACTCAGATTTAAAGAAAATGGAGTTAGAATCAAAATACTTCACTTACGCATCTTGACCCAAGTCTCATGATCAAGTTCAGTTTTACTCTACAGCTGAGCCCCACTAGATGATTTGGAATGCCAGCCCTCATCCAGACCACTCTTTCAACAAAAGTGCTTGAGGACTTTCTGTGCCTCAGTATTTTCTGTTTTGGACCCTGGAGATATGACAGTGGAAAACTTAGAGACTAGAGGGCTCTCTTCCAACTCTCACTGGTTTGGGGCTTAGAAGGGATCTGTGACTCCTGAGATGTCCCATAATTTGCATTTACCATCTGTGTCCCATGTAACTTCCGAATCTCTCTAGATGCTAACTTCTGTTTGCAGTTCCCCTAAAACACTGTACAGTTATTTCTCATTGCCTGTCAGTGCAGCCATTGTAAATAAACAAGTGCCAAAGAATGCTTGGTAATATTCTGGATGCTATTTGGTCTTGTTTTGTATAAATGGTGTGTTTTCAATATAGAAAACAAAAAACAAAAACAAAAACAGATAATATTGTTGAGAAAAAGAAAAAAATTGGAATAGAAAAGAAAGACAATGCAGATATAACAACTAATATTTTATGATAAGGTTCCCAAACATGAGTAATCTGCTCAAGATGAAAGAGTTTGCATTAGAACTACAATTAGAATTGAGTGATTTTTTTAATATAACATCAGACTTTTGTAATGATTGTTATAATGATGATGATACCAAAATGGCAACTACTTCTTGTACATCTTTTAGGTGTCAGTTTAGTAGGCTATTTACTCATCTAAACTTCACAATATGCTTTTAAGGTAGAGATTATTGTCCCCATTTTATAGATGTAGAAATAGACCAAGACATAGTTTGTATGTTTATATGCAAGTGCACATAATTCATCTAAATTCAGCATGATTTCCAAAGGTCACAGGACGCTTGGAAAGAAATCTCGAGATTATTTTAGAGTAATAGCCCAAGAGGAGTTTAAAAGAAATAAATAATCTTCTTTGATGGCTAGAACAATTCCTCATGTCAGAAAATCCCAGGATGGGAGAAATAACAGCTACCGCAATTTGACATATGAATTGGAAGGGATAGATTGTTGTTTTGCTGTGAATAGGCCCTTTATATTTTAAAAGTTGTAATGTTTTTATTTAGAAAATAAATTGGATTTCTAGGCATGTAGGGTATATACCACAATTTCAAATTATTGGACTTTCTTCATATTTTTAAGTTTTTCAGTTTGAAAGAACAAGGCTTTCCTATAAATACCAGGCAGATTGCTCTGTGGGTCGTGTTGGTCGATCACCTCTGAATGGAAATACTCATGGGGGTTCTGAAGTGTCCTTGCAATTTTACAGCCTCTCTGAATCATGTCCTAGAACCTCAATCATTTTCAATTTGAAGCACTTTCACAATTTTGAAATTGCATAAGCAATGTCAAATAATTTTAGTATTTTATAACTTCATATTTTATATAATTCTTAAAATAACCCACATCCAAGTCTGTCTCCTAATGTGATATGTGATTTAAAACTTTACTGTTTGTGAAAATAGAGTGAAATGGGTTTTTACAAAACAAACACAGGCCTTATCACTTGTAATGGATCTTTCAGAAATAAAAAGCATTAATCAAAGGGCTATCTTGTTTTTTTTTTGTGTGAGTTAAAACAGACGAAACAAGAATTAATTGACTATTTTACAAGTGATCTTTATGAAGTAGTGTGACTAAGTGCCACATACAACAATGTGACAAAAGAGAGATAGATAGAGATCTTTTAGTGCTGGTCCATCCAAAGTGATTGAAATGGAGGAACGCTAACATAGCTACAATTTCCACAGCTTCTGTCTTTGCCACAGAATTATTCAGGAAAACAATGTGGGCTCATTTGTATCCAGTGACCTTACTGTATGTCCTGGAGATATCATAGTTATCTTGTGCTATTAAGCTTTCTTTAGAAAGTGTAGGATGAATATTAGTTTAATTGAAAGATTGAACAGAAACACTGACATTCATTCAACCAAATCATTAAATTCAACACTCCATATGGACACAAAGAACATCTAATTTATCCAATTAGAATAATTTCTGTGCCCTTCAGAGGTATATTGCCATAACAAGAGATGAACCACTTTTTAATAATGCTACACTATGTCCTCTTGGGTTAACTTTAGCAGTAAAGAAGTATTTTATTTGGTGGGCAGGTAACTTGGATCCTAAGCCTAAACATCATATAATAAAGAAGAAAATAATAGGGCCTGCTTTAATAATGCTCCTGTTTGACAATTTTGGCAAATAAATGTATTTACTTTGTTTTGGGTTCCACATGAATTATTTTATTGGCAGGTTTATTTATTAATTATCCAGAGCAATGGTTTTGAGAAGCTCAAGCAAGCCTACTGAATAATAGATAATGCAGTATTCTCAATAAGTCCAGCAGGGATATTCAAGGTATTCCTGACAATAACAAAAACTGCTCTGAAGCAGAAGCAACTTATGAAAAATATCTGAAACTTAAATTCAAGTGCATAGTAATGTAAAACAATTTTGCAATTTTTTCTAAGTGAACTTTAGAAAAACAAAAGGGCTGCAGCATCACAGTAAAGATGGTATGGAGTTCTAGGGAACTCTAATATAAAATACCATAGCAGAGAGACCATTAAGTTCACTTCTCTTGTTTTGGAAATAAACTGAGAAATAGTGTAGTTGGATAAAATGTAAGCCTAAGAAAATTAAAAATATTTTTGCAGGCAAATAGATGATCTAAATACATTTATGCTTTCTGATTCAGGTGAGTTAAGTCCCAGAACACTGGTTGGATTTATAGGTAAGGTATTGTAGAAAGCAGAAGTGATGGAAGAATGGAGTTTAAATTAAAAAAATATATATTCAAAATGACCAATGACCTGCATTTTGACCTAAAGGCATTCTATACTATATTACGTATAATAATTTATGAATACTTGGAAAATAAAGTAATAACCATTACAAACTATGTTGAATCAAGCCCCACTAAAAATATTATGATTATTACTATTTGTTTTGCTCTGTTTACTAGACAGGTCAATTAAAGAAATATGGTAAAATTAAGCATTTGAGAGTGTCTGCTGCTCAACTGTTGGACAATCTGGAGACATATAGCTTATGTGATAGCAAAGCAGACAGATTAGTAGCTTATTGATTGATTATAGCCCAGATATTCTTCTTAATGAATTAGTATGCATAATAAGTATAATCCTGATAATGTGGGTGTCATCTTTAACCATTCCTTAGTTAATATCTTTATTAATAATTCAGATGAGGATGCTAAACGGCATGATGGTTACTTTCAGAGGTAATGTGAAGGTAGAATAAAAAGTAAGTTGTATAAAAAAATTTATTGTTGCTTAGCACAATAAAAAGAACAACGGTCAACATATGTAAAAACTAGATTATATCATTAGGTGCAAAAAAAGCTTTTGATGAAATCTAGCATCTCTTTTTGATAAAAACCCTTGAACACCTAGGCATAGAAAGAATATACCTCAAAATAGTAAGTGCCATCTACGATAAGTCCATAGCCAACATATTGCTAAATGGACAGAAATTGAAAGCATTTCCTTTGAAAACCAGAGCAAGATAAGGCTGTCCACTCTCACCCCTCCTGTTCAACATAGTGTTGGAAGTCCTAGCTAGAGCAATCAAACAAGAGAAGGAAATCAGGGGTATCCAAATAAGAAAAGAGGAAGTTTAAGTTATCCCTCTTTGCTGACTATATGATCCTATACCTTGAAAATCCAAGAGAATCTGCCAAAAACTTCCTTGCACTGATAAAGGACTTTGAAAAAATCTCAGGGTACAAAATAAGTTTGCAAAAGACAGTCGCATTCTTATACACCAACAACAAATAAGCAAAGAACTAAATAAAAAACACAATCTTATTCACAATAGCCACAAAAAAGATGAAATACCTCAGCATATTCCTTACCAGAGAAGTGAAAGACCTTTAAAATGAAAACTACAAAAGTCTGCTCAAAGAAATTCAAGAAGACACAAACAAATGGAAAAATAGTCCATGCTTGTTGATAGGAAGAATCAACATTGTTAAGATGTCCTATCCAAGGCAATCTACAGATTCAATGCAGTATTCATTAAATTACCAACATCATTCTTCTTAGACCTGGAAATGACAAAACAGAAATTCATATGGAAACATAAATGACCACAAATAGCCAAAACAGTACCCAGCAAAAGAAACAAAGAAAGAGGTATCACACTTCCAGACTTCAAACTTTATTGTAAGACTACAATAATCAAAACAGCCTGGTATTTGTACAAGAACAGGCATATAGATCAATGGAACAGGGTAGGGATTCTGGAAGCAAAACCTCCATTTCTCAACCAACTAATCTTCGACAAAGACTCTATCAACAACCACTGGCAAGAAGAGAAACTATTCAGTAAATGGTGCTGGGAAAACTGGCTGACCACATGCAGAAGATTGAAACAGGACCCCTACCTATCATCATGCACAAAAATCAACTCCAAATGAATTAAAAACCTAAATGCAAAATATCAAACTATAAGAACCATAGAAAATGCAGG
>CAUYQG010017447.1:0-24285 GCA_963574415.1 Tarsius wallacei
TTTTTTGTTGAGTGGGAGTCTCACTCTGTCACCCAGACTGGAGTGCAGTGGCCGCTCCCGGCCACCACAGCCTCTACCTGCTGGGCTCCGGGGATCCTTCCACCTCAGCCTGTAATCCCATGCCTTTGGGAGGCTGAGGTGAGTGGATTGCCTGAGCCCGTGGGTTCGAGACCCGCCTGGGCAACTTGGCGAGACCTCATCTCTAAAATCAGCCGGGCATGGTGGCGTGGGCCTGTAGTTCCAGCTACTTGGAAGGCTGAGGTGGAAGGATCCCCGGAGCCCAGCAGGTAGAGGCTGTGGTGGCCGGGAGCGGCCACTGCACTCCAGTCTGGGTGACAGAGTGAGACTCCCACTCAACAAAAAAAAAAAAAAAAAAGGAAGGAAGGAATGGCAACACTTTGTTTTGATTTCAGGGGACTTAATTTTCTTTACTTTCAGATTCCCTTTTTAAGTTTTAAAAAGTGGAATCCTATCTATAGGATTATACTTCAGTTACTATGGCTTAAAAAATAAGTAACTGATTTTGATTTTTGATTCTTATGCAATTAAAATTCCAAAGAACCAGTTTCCACCAGTAAGCCATATGTAAGTCATCTTACTTATGAGTGAGATTGACACGTTAAGAGTACCATGAAGGCATGCCTGGCACAATGGCTTACGCCTGTAATCCTAGCACTTTGGGAAGTGGAGGCAAGAGGATTTCTTTAGTCCAGGGGTTCAAGACCAGCCCGGGCAACATAGCAAGACTTTGTCTCTACAATAAATAAAAAAATTAGCCAGGAGTGGTGGCACACGCCTGTAGTTCCAGCTACTTGGAAGGCTGAGACAGAAGGATTACCTAAGTCCAGCAGGTTGAGGCTGCGGTGGCTGTGAGTATGCCACTGCACTGTACTCCAGCCTGGGTGACAGAGTGAGACTCTGACTAAAAAAAAAAAAAAAAAAAACGGACCATGAGGGCCATGCATGGTGACATGTGCCTCTAGTCTCAGCTACTAAGGAGGCTGAGGTGTGAGTATCACTTGAGCCCAAGAGTTTCAGGCTGTAGTGTGCTATGACTGTGCCTAGAATAGCCACTGGTCTCCAGTCTGGACAACATAGCGAGACCCTGCCTCTTAAAAAAAAAAAAAGAGGAACATGATTATATAAATACTTATTTCCCTTCTAGACAGCTTGTTAGGTTTTCTGTTTTCATCTGTAAAGCAAAACTTGACAGTTATTATGGCATTAAGTTAAAAGCTGATTATCATCTGTTTTAGGTTGTAAGTTATATTTACCATTTGTCCATCCGAAATATGCCAGCATTCTTTTTTGCAGTTATATATTAAAAGGGACTTGGTTTATAAAGTTCAACTGGGAAAAAAAATAAAAATAATTAATTAATTAAAAAATAAAATAAAATTCAATTGGCAAGCCAGGCTCGGTGGCTCAGCCTGTAATTCCACGCTTTGGGAGGCTGAGGTGAGTGAATTGCCTGAGCCCGTGGGTTCAAGACCCGCCTGGGCAACTTGGTGAGACCTCATCGCTACAATAAATCAAAAAAATTAGCCAGGTGTGGTAGCGCACACCTGTAGTTCCAGCTACTTGGAAGACTGAGGCGGAAGGATCGCCGGAGCCCAGCAGGTCGAGGCTGCGGTGGCCGCAAGTATGCCACTACACTCCAGTCTGGGTGACAGAGTGAGACTCCAACTCAAAAAAAAAAAAAAAAAAAATTCTACTGGCAATTTAAGTAACAAAGTAAACTGTATCATGCTTATGTTTTCAGTTTTATGAAACATATATATGCCCCATAAGAGGCATACATAGTGAGTTGTTATGAAAATTAGTAGCATTTTTATCACTGACAGTTACTTAAAGGAAATTTTATACACCATATCATTTTGTCCATAAAGTATTTATCTCTGACAGGACACTCTTTTTTTTCTAAACCATAAACACAATACTGTTTTGGGTTTTTTTGAGTCAGAGTCTCACTGTCACCCAAGCTGAAGTGCAGTGGCACACTCACGGCCCCCTCAGCCTCGACCTGCTGGGTTCAGGCAATCCTTCCACCTTAGCCTTTCAAGTAGCTGGAACTACAAGTGCACACCACCATGCCCAGCTAATTTTTTTTTTATTATGTAGAGATGAGGCCTCACCAAGTTGCCCAGGCTAGTCTCAAACCCTTGGGCTCACACAATCCTTTCACCTCCACCTCCCAAAGTGCTAGTATTACAGGGAAGAGCCACTGTGCCTTGTCCCACAACACTATTATTACATAAAAGATATTCAGATCACAGGGCACAGTGTTCAGTATCTGAGGAATGGACCATCTGAGACCCAATCCCCACCACTACACAATATCTCCATGTAACAAATAAGCAATGTGTAGCCACTGAATCTAAAATTTAAAAAAATAAAAATAAATAAAATGGCAAAAAAATAATATAAAGAATACAATATCTACCTCATAGGGCCACACAAAAATATTCAAAGATGTCTTAATATCACCTAATACCCTGTTGGCTTTAAATTTCCTCTAATTGTTTCATAAATGTTTTTAGAGTAGTGTAGTGAATATTCAGTGAAGTTCACATTACAAGAGTTCTACTTAAATTATGAGTTCATTGCAACAAGTGATTCACATTCTCCAAGCCTGCTTTCTGTAATATGTGGCGACTGGCTGTCCAATGATAACATGAAACCTTCAAAACTGCTTCGCCAGATGGAGACCAAGCACCTTGCATTAAAAGACAAACCTTTGGAGTTTTTCAAAAGAAAGAACGTGAGCATGAAGAACAGAAGCAATTACTGAAGGCCATCACTTTATCAAATGTGTCTGTACTGAGAACATCATTCTTAGTGGCAAGCACATTGCTAACGATAAGAGCCCTTTACTATTGGTGAA
This sequence comes from Tarsius wallacei, assembly GCA_963574415.1. Classification (NCBI taxonomy): domain Eukaryota; kingdom Metazoa; phylum Chordata; class Mammalia; order Primates; family Tarsiidae; genus Tarsius; species Tarsius wallacei. Next base: position 2,885 of record CAUYQG010017447.1, read on the forward strand.
GAATTGATCCTGCCTACTGCAAAGGACATTTGATATCTTGTTGAGAACCTTTTAACCTTATAAATTTCTCCTCTCTGCTTCTTTTTGTCATTTACTTGTTCATGAAACTAGGTATTGTAGCCCAATTTATGTCCCCCCAAAATTCATATGTTGAAATCCTAATCCCCAAGACCTTAAAATATGACTGTATTTGAAGATTGGGCCTTTGTAGAGGTAATCAAGTTAAAATTAGGTCATTAGGTTGGTCCTACATCCAATATGACTGGTGTTCTTATAAGAAGAGATTAGGGGCTGGGCTTGGTGGCTCAGCCTGTAATCCCAGCTCTTTGGGAGGCCGAGGCGAGTGGTTTGCCTGAACCCACAGGTTCAAGACCAGCCCGGGCAATTTGGCGAAACCTCATCTCTACAATAAATCAAAAATTAGCTGGGTGTGATAGCACACGCCTATAGTTCCAGCTACTTGGAAAGCTGAGGCGGAAGGCTCGCCAGAGCCCAACAAGTCGAGGCTGCGGTGGCCGGGAATGTGCCACTGCACTCCAACCTGGGCGATGGAGTAAGACTCCAACTCAAAAAAAAGATTCGTGACCCGCCTGGGCAACTTGGCGAGACCTCATCTCTACAATAAATAAAAAAAAAAAAATTAGCCGAGCGTGGTAGCGCAGGCCTGTAGTTCCAGCTACTCGGAAGGCTGAGGCGGAAGGATCGCCGGAGCCCAGCAGGTCGAGGCTGCGGTGGCCGGGAGCGGCCGCTGCACTCCATTCTGGGCAAAATTGTTATACTCCAAAACAAAAAAAAAAAAAAAAAAAAAAAAAGAGATTAGGGCCAGGTGCAGTGGCTCACACCTATAATCTCTGCACTTTGGGAGGTGGAGGCGAGAGGATTACCTGAGCTCGGGGTTCAAGATCAGCCTGAGCAACATGATGAGACCTCGTCTCTACAATAAATCAAAAAATCAGCCAGGCATGGTAGCACACACCTGTAGTTCCAGCTACTTGGAAGGCTGAGGTGGAAGGATCACCTGAGCCCAGCAGGTCGAGATTGAGGTGCACTCCAGCCTGTGTGACAGAGTGAGACTCCAACTCAAGAAAAAAAAAAGAATAACAGTATTAATATTACATCAATATTATTACTGAAAACAGTATATAATTTCTTTGCAGGTTTTTTGGTCATTGGCAAAAGTTATTTGGTTCTATGTTTGTTAAGTCTAATTAATTAAAAATCACTCAATGTTAGCCAGGCACGGTGGCTCACACCTGTAATCCCAGCTCTTTGGGAGATGGAGGCAACAGGATAGCCTGAGCCCATGGGTTCGAGAGCAGCCTGGGCAAGATGGCGAGACCTTGTCTCTACAATAAACTACAGGTGTGTGCTACATAAAAATTAGTTGAGCATGGTAGCACACACCTGTAGTTCCGGCTACTTGGAAGGCTGAGGCAGAGGGATCACCTGAGCCCAGCAGGTCGAGGCTGAGGTGGCTGTGAGCATGCCACTGCCCTCCAGCCTGAGTGACAGAGTGAGACTCCGACTCAAAAAATAAAATAAAGTAAAATAAAACTCAATGTCATTCCCTTTTGTGTGGTTAAGTCATCTGCTTGATACACCATTATACACCATTAGGTTCATTTTCTCCGTTTTGTTTTCAATTTTAATGATCTAATTTTTAAAATTTTATAAGTATGCAAAACAGTTATGTGGTTCCAAAGACAAAGCTGCGTATTCAGAGATGTCAACATTCCATCCCTGTCTACTCCCCCAACTAATCATTTTAACTCATTTTCATTCTTTCACTTATATACAGTATATGTATTATGCAGTAGATATAATACTTGTTCCCCGCTCGTTTCTTACATAAAGTAGTGAACCACATATATTTTTCTCCAGTTTGCTTTTTCACTTCATATTTAATAGAGGCTGGTATACAACAGTGCACATCTCCCTTATTTCTGCCGTGGCTAACTGTAGACAAATCTGCTTTATTTGCCTGGTCCTCACTTATAGACACTGGGTTGTTTCCACTCTTTTGCTATTTCATTTAGTATTACAATGAATAGCCCTGTGCACATGTCATTTCCTATTTTTTCTAATATGTCCTTGTGATAGATTCCTAGAAGTGAGTTAATTCCGATGCAATTTTGTTAGATATTTGCCAAATCCCACTATAAGCTGTGGTCCCTGCTTTCCCACCAGCAGTACATGAGGTCACCTGTTGCCTACAGTCTCACCAGCAGACTGTGCCCTCAAACTCTGGAGTTTTTGTTAGTTTGTTTGATAGGAATTGCTATTTCAGTGTAGTTTAAATTAGTATTTATCAGGTTAAAAATCTGCTTTTAAGGGAAAAAATAAGACTGTATAACATAAAAAATAAGTCACAACATGCCAGTACTCTACTTAAACATAAAATACACGAGTGCTGCATTATTGAAAAGGTATATATGTGTAAGGGGAGGAAACTGAGACATGATAGCAAATGGTACAGCTGGGACTCAGACCCAGGCCATCGGCTCCAGAATCTGTGCACTTAGCCCCTCTCTTCATCTGCTTTCCGGGGTAGGAATGCAACCAGGGCATGGTATGGCTCATCACATGCATGCAGTGAAGTCCAAGGTCAGCTTTCCTGTCTAAAGCATCATGTAGACTGTCTTAAAATTATTTCAGTGCCTTGAAGGTCATGTTGCATATTTTTAAAGTTCAGCAAGTACTTATTGGTTGTTCATTTATGTCTTCAATAAATATTTATTGGCTACCTACTATATGCCAGGTACTGGGTTAGAAATTGGGGATAAGTGGTGAACAAGTTGAAGAGGGTGTCCACTTCCAGGGCTAGCTTATCTTTCTACACTCTCAAAATAACGTTTTCTGTAGTTTGTTAGTTTCACAGAAATTCAACAAATATTTAAATCCTCCTGTATACAAGGCATTAACACATAAAATGGTTCTTTAAGTACCTTAGTTTATCATTTCCTTGTCTCTTACTATTTGTTCTCCAGAGAAAACTTCATATCATTCAGCATAGCTGTCCCTATATATAAGCCTACTGGTACTCTGTCAGAAAGTGCTTATTTTTTATTTTGTAGTTGATAAAATATTCATTATATTTTTATTTATGTACCTGGTATTTATATGAAAATAAAATAATAAATACAATATTTGTCTTATCAAATGATTGTCTATGATTGAAGAGCTTCCTGATTTAGCCAGGCATGAATCGATTTTCCTGCTGTTAATAAAACTGAATGCGCAGTATGGAATTTTATTAAATGTGAAAAAGTTGAATATAATTTCACATTGAAATGTTCCGCCGGGCTCGGTGGCTCAGCCTGTAATCCCACGCTTTGGGAGGCCGAGGTGAGTGGATTGCCTGAGCCCGCGGGTTCGAAACCCGCCTAGGCAACTTGGCGAGACCTCATCTCTACAATAAATCAAAAATCAGCCGGGCGTGGTAGCGCATGCCTGTAATTTCGGCTATTCGGAAGGCTGAGGCGGAAGGATCACCAGAGCCAAGCAGGTCGATGCTGCGGTGACCAGGAGCGGCCACTGTACTCCAGTCTGGGCGACAGAATGAGACTCCAACTCAAAAACAAACAAAAAAAAAAGAGGTGTTGGAACCACTGACTTCATACCCACTTTCTCCCCATTAGCCACATGCTTGTCATTCTGCTCTATGTCCTATGATGATATGTCAGCTCCATCTTGCAGTTCCCTCAGTCTTTAGTCATCCATCTTCACATTCAGCCCACAAGTAAAATTTTCTGGCAGGTATATTTCAAATTTCTAAGAACTCTGTTTCTTTTTCATGGCAATCTTCTTTATGTAACAGATGCAATCATCTGCTAAATCTCTACCTAACATTAAATGTAATTATTTCAAAGTTGATTTTGTTCCATCTATCAACTCTGTTCATTGAGGATTCATTCTTCTGTTTGTTGAATTAGATGTCTTTTCATGCTACTTTTCTTCAGTCATGTAGTGTTCCTTGTTGTCTGTTCATGTTTGTAGATGTAAACTTAACAGTTGTAGTTGATAGATTTATTCCAACCTAATGGGAATTCCTGTCTGCCTAAATTTGGGATTTGATTATCATTGTCCACTTCCAGGAATGGTACAAAGGAGAGGACAGTAGGTGAACTTTTTTAAGAATTCAGCTCCTGCTACTCGTAAATTAGCCAGATATTGCCTCGCTTTTCTGGATCAACTTTAAGGGTATCTCTTACCAGAAATTTCAATTCAGAGACAAATACTAAAGAAAATGAAACTTTAGAAAACTAGAAGATTATTCAATTGACAGTTCAGAAAGTGAGATGATTCTTGGGCTCTTTTGAGAACTAAATAACCTCTGTTAAATTTTAGGTGGTGACTTCCACAGCACTGTGGACACTTTCATGGCTTTCCAACTCTGCGGTGAATTGTTATTTTTATTCTCTTGATGAAACTTTGGAAAGAAGTGGCATGCCTTCATGTTGAGCTATTTATTTTGAACAGCTATTATTGTCAGCATTAATATGAAGAGTCAAAGAATTCAATAAATAGTAGGCAATGTTAATAACAAAAACATAGGTATACCTTGTTGTACTCAAAAATTTCAATCATAAAGTAAACATTTTAACAGTTAGAATAGGCAAGTTTATATTGACCAAAATCATATTGGTCTCAGATGTCTCTATTACAACATGTTCCGAGGAAACAAAAGAAAGAAAAACATTTAAAAAATGATTCCTATAGATCCTACAGCATATTTTTTGTGATGCATGACTAAATTGAATAGAGAGATGTAATTATATGTGCAAGTATGTACTTGCAAATAAACCATGCCATATCATTTCTGAATAAGCTATTTTGAAAAGTGTATTTTAAAAACAATGTATCAGAATGACTAATTCACAAATGAGGAATATATATTGTGAAAAGATTGTCAACAATTTTGAAACCCATTATACAGATAGTTTAAGAAGAAAGTGACAAAAATTATTGCTGAAAGATAAAAATAATAATAACAATTTGATCTAAAATATATAGATTATCAAATAAAACTCAGAAAGAGGTTGATTGGATGAGATGGAATATCACATTAGGGAAGAAGTTATTAGATACTGTTTAATATCCTATACTGTTAATGAGAGGCTTGATTCTTTCCATTTGTGTGTGTAGATTTTTAGAGAAAAACTAGCAGAAATAAAAACAGATATTCCAAATGACAACAAAAAAATGAAAGAGCAAAGATTTCCTAATACAAAGGTTACAGATTTGAGCAGCCATCAAAGATTATGTAATGGGATTATAACTGGCATCTAGTAATTACACCTGACCTACTACTATTGGACTGAGCCTAATCCTATTCTGCAATCAACCTGATACACAAGGCACAAGTACTCTTACTCATTTACTTTTACTCTAACTTCTTTTGCAACTTTTGTATAATTTATTTCACGTTTAAGTGCCTAATTAGAATTGATAGGATTCAGCACTCATGTACAGACTTTAACTAAACTTATTTTGTCTGGTTTTTATTAACCAGCATTGAGTATATAGTTCACATAGTTTGTAACAGATAAAAATAAAATTACCTCTCTATGCATAAATCGTATTATATGTAACACTTAAATAACATGAATTCATGGATTTTTGCAGAACTTTTAGGGTTCAAATGATCCTGACTTTGTTGAAGGAAAATAACTTAAACTGGCCCCTCTGTCTTTCCAGACATTTTTAAAATCATTTTTGCATTCTGATAATATTAAGACACTACAAACCTGTTCTAACACAAAAAAACAGTCAGTTATTCTCTCCAGAGCGCTAGTTATTTTAACTAAAAAAAAAAAAAAAGCATTAAAAAACAAATATATGGAAGCTAGATGTGTATGGTAGGTTTTATATATGAGACCCAGAAGCAGATGATTCCTCCACTTGAATACTTAAGCAACAGTGCCAGGAAGGATGAGAGACTCAAGAGTATCACTTCATATTGGTGTCCCCAACATATTTCTAAATTTATAAGCCTTTTAAATTGTGTGTTCTGATACAAAATTTGTCAGCTGCCTGACTCTTAGCTCCAAATGCATCCTTCAGTTCTCTGAGAAAATGGGTCTGAGCCCTTTCACTATTTTTTCTTTGCCATCCGGCATGATGTCAAACACTGTCAGTAGAGGACAGTGGAGCGACAACGTAGGAGGAAGGTGTTTTCTTTTCTGGCTCTGCTGTGCTTGCTCACTCCAGCAGTTGCAGCCTGAACTGCTTCTTCAGCACCTAATTCTTGTAGTGCACAGTGGTCAGAAATCAGTGGCCAGCCACTTTTCCTATTTGGGCAGTTTTGTAGTGATGTGCCTCCAGAGAGACACCATCCCGTGAACATTTTTGCCTAGCAATTTAGAGGGCAGATTTCCAACAAGTGCCATAAATGTAGCACCATAGCTACCTCTTTCCTATTCAGTAGTGTGACTACGCCCTCCCCAACAAGGTCTGCAACTCAGCCCTGCGTGGGGCAAGGGCAGTGTGGGAGGGAGGGGGAAGTTCTTCATTGACTATTATTGACCTAGTGATTGCTTCTAAAATCTGCTATTTCTATATTTTCTACAATTATCTATAAATCTTATTAACCAATCTCGTGACTCTAATCCTATGTGATAATTAGTAATTCTTTGTATTCAACTTTTCCTGCTCAATTTTCTCTGTGGTTTCTGTCTCTTGATCAAATCCTGACTAATAAAAATCTATTCTATATACATTCCCATCTTTTCAGACCTATCAATTTATCTTTTTTCTGTTACAAGCAACATCATTCTAATAACTAATAAACTAGCTGTTATTATTTCTAACCAAATACATCTATTTAGATCTTAGATTCCACACATTGCCTTCCATTTCACTCCCCTTTTCTTTTAAAATATTAATATTCCCAACTACTGCCACTTATTAACAATAAAAATTTGTGATCACTTTTTAATATAATTTTTTATTAAATGTTAAATCCAAATAATAATTGAAGACTAATTATAAATGTATAACAAAAAATACCACATTTTAAATTTTACTAGGTTAAATGTTCATCTACAAGAATACACATTATCTTTATCTTAAATGTCTTTCATTTTTAAGCTTTTTTTTAAAAAAGAAAAGTAGATTTATTAAAGGAAAGATACACTGTGAAGGGTACAGTGAGTGAGCAGGACTGCAGTGGAAATGCCTGCAGTCTGTTGCCCACTTTTAAGCTTTAAAGAGTAAAATGTAAATAAATGTTTGTAATTCACAATTCAACCTTTTTATTTTTATTAGAAATAAAGTCTAATGGATTCAGGAATAGTACATTGATTATGATAAATGTAAAAACACCCAAAAGAGAAAAAGTAGAACTGATAAATAAATCTACAAGTTGGTTCTTTGGAAGAAGAAGACACAAAATATGTTTTAAACTATATGCTAAAATACACAGCAGAGGATGATAGAAAGGAAGAATAAAAGAAAGGAAAAAGTATGAAAGAAAATACAAATAACAAAATCAGAAAAAGAAGGACATTTCCTTAACATGATTAAGAATGAAGGTCAAACTTCTATTGGACTATCAAATAATGGAAGAATTACCACAGCATCAAAAAGCATCGTAAATTTAGAAACAGAAAGTTTATAAAAGAGAAAATATAGTATGGTTTCCTTAATATGTATCATATTTTTAACATAAAACATAACCATTCAGATTGGACTGTTTTGATAATATATTTTATTGTTAATTTAAATTTGTATACTTCTTTAAAGCTTCGATATTTGTTTTGAATAGATTTTGTCTATAGGTGAAAACTGAAATGCCCCGGCTAAAAATCTGTTAAGACTTTTCTTAATAAAAATATTTTCTTGATCAAAATGGAGCCAGCAGGAAAGAAATATTATCATTCAGACAACTTTTTCAAACACAGAAACTAAAAATATATGGTGTGGCAGAGATGTCTGATAGTCTCTGATCATTCTCTTCTTGTCCTGAGTCATAGAACTCACAGCTTAGTTCATGGCTACAGAACTTCATGCAGTTATGTGGTCATGTGACCAATGGGGTACAAGCAGTGGTAGACATGACTTTCTGGAAGTGTTCCCAAAGAGTAGGATCATGCCTTCTCCTGCTTTTGTTCCTTCTTTTTATTTTATTTTTTATTTTGAAGATGTGGGGTGCAATTCAGGGTTAGGTATACAAATGCTTATTATGCAGATACCTTGTTGATGAGGTGTGCCCCTCCTCCCCTGGCAGTTTCCAACTACTGCCAATTCCTTTCTTATAGTATTATGATAATTGTTCAAGGTGTACTTATGAGTGAAAACATGTGGTACTCAGTTCTTTGTTTCTGTGATAGATCACTCAGTATTATAGACTCTAAGTCCATCCAAGTTGCTGTGAAGTTCATGATTTTGTCCTTCTTTTTGACTGCATAATATTCCACGTGTATATGTACAACATTTTTTATATAGTCTTCTTTCGATGGGTAGCACGGTTAGTTCCATGCTGTATAATATTTGCTATTATAAATAATGCTGCAATAAATATGCATGTGCAGGTGTCTTTTTCATGGAGTGATATGAGTTCCTCCAGGTATATTCTCAATAGGGGGGTTTCAGGGTCATATGGAAGGTCAATTTTTCCTTCTTCTTGACATTTAGAAAGTAGATGGGCTGGCTTGATAGGGAGTAACCATCTTGAACCACAATGTGGAAACTGGGTGTTAAGAGATAAAGAGCGTAAGACAGAATTAGCCTGACTTCCCAATAATTTTGAAACCAACACATTATCTTTTATAGATTTACTGTTGTATTTCTTCTTGTTATAAGTCTTCCTTCACTCATGACCGCATCTAAGCTCAACAAATAAAAATGTAGAATATCCCAGCCTCATGTCTCCAGCCTGCTGCCACCAAGATGTCAAAACTGCTCTTTGCTCCATGTTGAGAAGCAACTCTCAGCTCGATCACATCCACGGCTCAAGTTACCTGTATTCTCTCCAATATTATTCTGATTTTAATTTATCACAGGACTCGAAGTCAGAAAAACCTGCCAGACAATAGCAGTATGTCCTTGATACGCGATGATTCTGACCTCAGTTCTTTTGTTTATCAACTGAGTATAGCCACTCTTACCTTGATTATAATGATATCTATTGCTGATTTTGGGAAGGACTCTGTGAGGTAAGTTTCATAATTAGCACTTTGCAGATAAGCAGACAAAAGTTTCAGAGAAGTTAAGTTCCTAAGATGACATAGGTTAGTAAGCAGCAGAACAGAATTTAAACTCAGGCAAGTCTATTCTAAATGCTATGGTCCTTCAGATACATTTTACTGACTTCTACCTCTTATCTTATGGACAGTAACTGAGTTAACCTATGCAGAGTTAGATTACCTGTCACGAAGTAGATGCACATAATGTATGACTTATCTCTCCCCCTCTATTCGTACATGTTGGTAAAGCAAGAGTATGTTGCTTTCATCTTCCTTCGTATATAACCTTACATTAGGATAGCTCTGTGAAAGAATCAGCCTGGACCAAATCCATGTTTAAATGAAAATATAGAATACAATTTTACCCTTGAAGAATTCCAGGCCCGGTAATTTTTCAACAGATTGAATGCATTAAGCTTTTGTATATACATAGACCCATGCTGGAAGATATACAAAGCTAATCGTAGAGTAACAATTCCTGTCCTTTAAGAGTTTATAACCTAAAATGCACCACAGAGATGTGGGCTCAAATACACAAATTTAAACAAACATCAACACATGAATAAAGAAGAACAGTGCAACCTTTCAGTCCTGTATTAAACAGAACTGCTTTTAACATACACACACACAAATTAGAATAATATTTAAACACAAATCAGAAACTTCATGAGCGAGAAGGATGAAGAGTTTTTCTGAAGGAAGAAGGCATCCTCCCAATCAAATTCACACACAAGAGTTTCTCTAAGAGATATACAATGCCAGGAAAACAAGCTCTCACATGCTGGGGTGCAAAGGGATGTTTGCACAAACTCATTATTCAGGAAAATGGTCCTATTCAAGAGAAGATATTTCTTTTAATACTGGGGAAGAAAGCTTTCTTTTTTCATCCAAAACAGTGGAGTCTGAAGGCAACAAAGCAAGAATTTTCTTTCAGGTTTTGACATTTAGAAGCCTTCTACTCATTTGTTACTTATAGGCTGGAAAATACATTTAGAAAAGAAAAACGTCACGGTTCGCAGAGTAGGAAAACCAACTAGCCAAATTTTTAAAATAAGCTTTACTATATAATAGTAATAGTAAAACTAGGGTCAGTGCTTCTTTATAGCATTTTTCATTTTGAATGAAATACTTTCTTGCCTCATTTCTAGAAGATTCTAGCTATGTCTCCCATAAGCAGTAGACCTCGGCCCTGGTTAAATAAATACCTTTCACCTCTCTCCCACTTCTCTATTGCTCAAATTCCCTTTCCCAAAGCCTGAGCTTCATTTAGAAAAAACTTCTCACAATAAATTTAAGTCAGATCAACTCTGTTCCTCTTCAAGACTTAAAAGAAAAAGAAGTTTCAATTGCAGCCCCTGGGCAAAGCTACCACCTGTGTATTGACAGATTTTTTTTTTTTAATCAACATTAGAAATAAACAAAGCAGAACTCTCCTTCTACTCCCACTTATGAACTGTGTCTGGCAGATTAACCTGAAAATTAGAGTGGTGGGAAATCCTGCAGGAATTCGAACACTGAATATGAAGACAGCCCCAAGCTGAGGGTTTTCATCTTCACCTGATTTATTCCTTCCTATCCTCCATCTAATTCAGTCCAAAGGCAATGACTCAATTGTTTCCTCAACTGAAGTCACTGAAAGAATGAAATCTATCTAATCCAAGTGAAACAATTCCATGCATCATATTGTAGTTACATCGATTAGAAATTAACAGGTAAAATAAAACATCAAGGATCTTCATTTTGACCTATGAAATATTTTCTGAACATTCCTGGTACCCTGGGACAACTCATTCCATTTATTTGTCTGTCTGTCTATCTATCTATCTATCTATCTATCTATCTATCTATCTATCTACCTACCTACCTACCTATCTATCACAAATATTTATTGAATGGCCACTAAGTGACCCACACTATACTAGATATTTGCTAAAACTTATTTAATATTCATTTGGTACAGACATATACCAACTGAACCTTCTTATTCATACGTCTTACCTTCTAACAACAAAAAAAATGCCTTGATGGGAGTGGGGGTTGGAGGAGTAGGGGGCCATGCTTATCTTCTCTTCATTGCTTAGTAGAGAGCCCCAACAGTATTTTCTCAATAAATATTCTGTATATCAAATTCCGGGTTTAAGCTCCCCACTATTTTTGGTTTGAAGACTCAATTTTAAAAAACCTGAAGTTTCTTTCTGGTCTACGGACTATAATTGGTGCAGTTCACCTCTCCTCAAGTTAGAGGGAAATCGAATTTCAGTCTTTGGGGATTCACCTACATTTCAGACACTGCCAGATGTGCTGGTTACACATGCCTGCTTTGTGAATACAATGAGCCCAATCTATTTTACTGACTGCATTGAAACAATGGCTAATTTTATTCTAGACTCTGCACAATGCCACAATACTGTAGCTACCATAACGATGTTATAAGAACTGGAATATTTCAGTGCAACACTTACAAACTGGAAACATGCCTTTGATGATGTGGATTGGCTTGAGAGTGTTGATAGAAAGGTATATGTCTTTTCAATCCTTTAGCCTTTTATGTGATATAGGTACATAATTTCTTTGTATGCCTCCTAATATGTGACTAAGGAATAGAACATTTAATTAGAATATTTATGTTGCAGGATGTAAAAATGAGACATTGCTATCACAGTTTCTGAATGCCCAATCCTGAAACAAAAGTGTTATGATGCTAACTGGCTATATCTTCTATGTGATGCCAGAATATTTATGTAGAATTTACTAGTACGGTAGACAAAAATTGGTCTGTCAGCCTTAGTTTACCACTACCTCTAGACCAGGAGTGTCCAACAGTTTGACTTCCCTGGGCCACATTGAGCAAAAAGGAATTGTCTTGGGCCACACATAAATTATATAATATAGTTAATGTATATACATAATAAGACTTTTAGAAAATGATAACAGTATAAAACTAGTGGGAAGTTTGGCCTTGTTTTTATAAAACTAATCTATTGATGTCTGGATCGATGGAAGTGGTCACAGTTCTTAGTGAGTTCTCAAGGTGCTCATCAGAAATGTTTGGTTGAACTTTGCTCTTCATGTGCTTCATCACTGAAAAGAGCTGTTTACAAATGTATGTGCTGTCAAAAAGCAATGTCATGAATACGGCATGATTGTGAACTTCAAAAATGGAACTATGCATGGGGTCATGAAGAAAATAAATGCTAAAAAGCATGTTGTTAAAAGATTTTGTAGGGCCACAATACTAGCTGCTCCCAATCTCAGACTAATTTGGAGGAAGGAGGTTTTTAAGAACTACCTGGGAATTTTGAAGTGACTCTTATATGATTTGAATACCTGTAATTGATTCCTACACAGAAAAAGTTAAAAGAAATCAAGCTGCCCCTGGTGGCATTGATAGAAAATAGCAACTACAGCTTGAGAAAACATCACCTCTGTCAGTGATGGAGAAAAGGAAACCCCTTGAAGAAGATTGCACTCCAGTCAAAGCTAGTCACCCCCCGCAAAAAGAGTCTATGTGGACTGTACCACTACAAAGTGAACTAACGGTATAACTTAGAATCAGTTGAAGATTTATCTTTTGCTCTAGGGAATAGTGTAAGAAGTCTCCAGTAAAGATATGTGTCCAAAAACCTCATAAAATTGTCCCAGAAGAGAAAGAGCAAGCTATTGGCTAATTTCCAAACCCAGAGAACACTAATACTAAATTGCTATCTGACCAACCAAGTATCTTCTCACTTCTCCCTTCCCTTATTTGATCCCATAGGGCCAAACACAACATAAGGAAGCAATATGCTTTTATTTTATTCTCTTGGTACACTTGCTTTTGATACCATTTTGTGAAAAAGTCCTTGCAGCCTGAAGGGAGTCCTATGTGGAAAGAAGCCAAACTTTGGCTGAATTCCCAGCCAGTGGCCAACACCTACATGCCAACCACATGAAAGAGCTATGTTGAACATGGATCTTTCGGTTCCTAAATGACTCCCCCAGCTGAGGTATGTGAAGCAGAAATGAACTCTTCCCATTAACCTTGCCCACATTGCAGACTGATGACACAATAAATTATTGTTGTGATTCAAAGTCACTAACTTTTGTAGTAGTGTTACCTAGGAATAGTAACCAGAACAGATCACCAAACCCAAAGGGTGTGAAAAAAGTCTTAAATTGAAAAGCAATGTTTTGATAATAGATGCATGATATGTTATCACACTGGCAACTGTTAATTGAGAAAACAAACACTAACAACAAAAAGCAACTTCTGGAATCTGCTTGAGATGTTGTCCAGAGAAGAGGAGGGAACCCTCACCTCTCCCCACTAGTTTGAATGCCATTAGTGAATAACAATGACTTTTTTTTTTTTTTGCTTGCACCACATATGTAATTTCTTAAAGTATACCAGTTACTCATAAAACAAAAGTGATAATGATCAGGCTAGAATGTTTGGACAGCATTGGAGAGTAAGGTGAAATGACAATTTAAAGGCATAAAAGGGGCATTATATATGAATGTGATATGATATGGTTTGTATATTAATATGACCTTTTGTGGAAAAATCCAGAATCTTTAAGTTCAGCTGAAATTTGAAAGTCATCAGCAGAAACATTCAGAATGAGCATGAAATTGTGTCTATTTTAAAAGTATTCATCTCTGTTTCCACCTCTAGTACAATGGCCAAGAAGTGTCCAATAAATGCTGGTGGAAAAATATATGAATAAGTAACTTCTTTGTTAGATAATTAACATATATTTATGGTTGAAAATACAATAGCAAAATTAGAGAATTATTTCCATTCTTGAATTCAACTTGGCTTTCAACTCCTTGGCTCACAATATAATGGGTTACTTTCCCTAGATAAGATTCCTTTGACTTTATCACTGGTTAAATTCAAAGAAAATCCTCACAGTTACCAAAAGAAACAGCATTTTATGATCTGTATGCCAAGCAGGAAAGATTAGACTGAGGCATCTAGTAAACCTTTTTTTTTTAAATTTATTTATTTTTTACCTTTAAATTTTTTATTTTAAAATTGTGGAGTACAATTCAGGGTTAGGTATACAAACATTCATTGTGCAGCTACCCTTGTCGATGAGGTGTGCTCCCCCAACCCCTGCAGTTTCCCTCTACTGTCAATTATTTTCTTATAGTATTACAATAGTTGTTCAAGTTCCACTTATAAGTGAGAACGTATGATATTCAGTTCTTTGTTTCTGATCACTCAGTATTATAGGCTCTAAGTCCTTCCAGGTTGCTGTAAAGGTCATGATTTTGTTCTTCTTTATGGCTGTGTACTATTCCATTGTGTATGCATACCACAGTTTTAAAATCCAGTCCTCTTTCGATGTTCTTTGTTTCTGATCACTCAGTATTATAGGCTCTAAGTCCTTCCAGGTTGCTGTAAAGATCATGATTTTGTTCTTCTTTATGGCTGTGTACTATTCCATTGTGTATGCATACCACAGTTTTAAATCCAGTCCTCTTTCGATGGGCAGCACTGTTTGTTCCATGTTCTTGCTATTGTGAACAATGTTGTGATAAACATACGTGTGCAGTTATCTTTTTTATAGAGTTATTTGAGTTCTTCTGGGTATATTCCCAGTAGGGGATTGTGGGGTCATATGGAAGGTCAATTTTTAGAACTTTTTGGAATCGTCACACTATTTTCCACAGAGGCTGTACTATTTTACACTCCCACCAACAGTGTAGAAGTCTTCCCTTTTCACCACATCTTCTCCAGCATCTGTTCTTTTTTGAGTTATTGATGATGGCCATTCTGACTGGAGTTAGGGGGTATCTCAGTGTAGTTTTAATTTGTATCTCCTTGATGACTAGCGAGGCTGAACATTTTTTCATGTATATGTCGGCTGCTCGTATGTCTTCTTTTGAGAACTGTCTATTCATACAGAAACAAAGAGCTGAGTATCACATGTTCTCTCACTCATAAGTGGACCTTGAACAACTGCCATAATACTATAAGAAAAGGATTGGGCCGGGCTCGGTGGCTTGGCCTGTAATCCCAGCATTTTGGGAAGCCAAGGCGAGTGGATTGCCTGAGCCCGAGGGGTTCGAGATCCACCTGGGCAACTTGGTGAGACCTTGTCTCTACAATAAATCAAAAATTAACTGGGTGTGGTAGCGCAGGCCTGTAGTTTTGGTCACTTGGAAGGCTGAGGCAGGAGGATTGCAGGAGCCCAGCAGGTCGAGGCTGCAGTGGCCGGGAGCATGTCACTACACTCCAGCCTGGGCGACAGAGTGAGATTCCAACTAAAAAAAAAAAAACGAAAAGAAAAGGATTTACAGTAGTGAGGAACTGTGGAGGGGCGTGGGGGAGAGCGGGAGGTGGGATTGACAGTAGTCAATATCTGCCTGGGGAAAGGGGACACACCTCATCAACAGGAGTACCTGCACAGTGTATATTTGTATACCTAACCCTGAATTGTACCCCACAATTTAAAAATAAAAATTAAAAGGGATAAAATAATTTTAGCTGCCTCACAATTAAAATTCATCGAGTATCATCGTTTATACTTTAATTATTTATTTATGTTTGAGTTTTAATACAGTTTATTAGTGAGAAAAAGAGAAGGAAAGAGGAAGCTTCATGGCAGAAAGAACTAATATTTTAATTATTTAAATGATTTTCTCTCTCTGTCTATTTTCCTATCTTGAAAGGAGATAATCACTGAGTCCAGTAAAAACAAACAGGGTTAAAGTATTTTTTATTGTTGGAAAAATTATATAATATTAAATTTACCATATTAACTATAGCTAATTGTACAGGTTAGTAGTGAAGTATATTTGTATTTCTGTGCAACAGATTTCTGGAATTATTTTTATCTTGCAAAACTAAAACTCTATACTCATTAAAGACTAATTCTCCATCAGCCCTTGGCAACCACCTCTCTTCTTTCTGTTTCTATAGTTTTCATTTTTTTAAAGATACTTTATATGAGTAGATTCATACAGTATTTGTCTTTTTGTGACTGGCTAATTTCATTTATCATAATGTACTTAAGGTTATCCATGCTGTAGCATGTAACAGGATTTCTTCATAGTTAAAGCTGCAAAATAATCTATTGTATGTATAGTATACACCATATTTTATTTACTCATTATTTTTGATGGACATTTGTGTTGCTTCCATCTCTTAGTTATTGTGAATAATGCTGCAATAAACATGAATGTGCAAATTCCTCTTTAAGAACCTATTTTCTATACTTTTGGATATATATATTTGGATATATATATATATGGATGGATCGCCTATATATATATAGCTGGATCGTATAGCCATTTTATTATTTTTTTGAGAAAACTCCATACTGTTTCCCATAATGGTTGTGCCATTTTAGATTCCCATCAAGAGTGCACAATGTTTCCAATTTCTGTGCATCCATGCTAACATTTTATTTTCTCTTCTTTTGATAGTGGGCAAACTCATGGATGTGAGATGATATTGTTGTTTCTCTTATGATTGCTAATGTTAAATATCTTTTTATATGCTTGTTGCATATTTGTATATCTTTTTTGAAGAAATGTCTATTCAAGTCTTTGCCAATTTTTGAATCAGGCCATTATTTTTGTTGAGTTGTAGAAGTTGCTTGTATATTCCGGATATTAATCCCTTATCAGATATATGATTTGAAATTATTTTCTCACATTGTACAGA
This sequence comes from Tarsius wallacei, assembly GCA_963574415.1. Classification (NCBI taxonomy): domain Eukaryota; kingdom Metazoa; phylum Chordata; class Mammalia; order Primates; family Tarsiidae; genus Tarsius; species Tarsius wallacei. The sequence goes on from CAUYQG010017447.1 coordinate 19,727, forward strand.
TTGTTCTTTCACTCTATTGTTTTCTTTGATATACAAAAGTTTATAAATGTGATATGGTTCCATTTGTCTGTTTTGGCTTTTGTTGTACTTTCAGTGTTGTATCTAAAAATAATTGACAAATCAAATGCTCTGACATGTTCTTCTTGTGCTTTCTTCTAGGAATTTCATAATTTTTGATCTTACATGTATGTCTTTCATCTATTTTGAATTAACTTCTGAATATGGCATAAGGTCCATTTTCATTCTCATACATGCCAATATTCAGTTTCCCCCTATTTGTTGAGGAGATTGTCCTTTCTCCATTGTTTAGTCTTGGTACTTTTGTCCATATACTATAAATGCAAGAATTTATTTCTAGACTTTCTGTTATGTTTCGTTCGCCTATATGTCTGCTTTCCTGACAGTTCTGACCATCTTAATTACTGTTGCTTTGTAGTATGATTTGAAATTAGAAATATTGATGTCTCTAACTTTATTACTTTTCCAATATTTTTCAGGGTCGCTTGAGAAGCCATATAATTTTTTCTTAATTTTTCAAAGAGGTTTTGATATCTTTATGGTGATTGCATTAAATTTGTAGATCACTTTGGGAAATATGAACATTTCAACATTATTTAGTCTTCCAATACATAAACATGGGATGGCTTTTGTATTGTCTTTGGTTTCTTTTAACAATGTTGTATGGTTTTCAGTATACAGATCTTGCCTTCTTACTTTATTCCTAAGTATTTCTTTTATTTTGTGATGGTATTATAAATGAGGTAGTTTTCTTAATTTCCTTTCCGGATTCATCATTACTAGTGTATAGTAATGCAATCTTTCTTTCTTTCTTTCTTTCTTTCTTTCTTTCTTTCTTTCTTTCTTTCTTTTTTTATGTTGATACAATGTCCTACAATTTTGCTAAAATTACTTATTAGATTTTATAATTTTATGGGCTCTTTATGATTTCTAAATATAAGATTATGTCATTTTTCAAACAGAGTTAGTGCTACTTCTCCCTTTTCAAGTTGGAATCTTTGATTTCTTTTCCTTACACAATTTATCTAGCTGTTGAATGAAAGTACCAAGAGTGGACATCTTTGTCTTTTTCTGATATTAGAGAAAAAGCATTTAGTCTTCATCATTGAGTATGAAGATTTTAAGCTTTCATAAGTGTTTTTTTTTATCTTGTTGAATATTTCTTTTTCTACTCCTAGTTTACTGAGAAATTTTTCATGAAAGGCAAAACTTTTGATCTTTCATAATTGAGTATGATGTTAGTTGTGGGTTTTTCATGTACAGCTTTTATTTTGTTGAAGTGGTTTCTATTTGTTGTTCACTGAAAACTTTTATTGTGAATTTTGTCAAATGTTTTTTTTTTTTGCATCAATGAAGATGGTCATGTGTTTTTGTCCTTTACTCTGTTTCTGTGGTATTATACTGATTTTCATGTGGTAAAATCAGTCAAGGTTCAAGTAATTAATTTAAAACCTATTTTCTAAGGAGAACCTCTTTCCACTATAATGTTATTTTCTCAATTTCAACTATATCTAACTCCTTGTTTAAATCTTGCTTCTGATAAAACAGCTGATGCCTGACTTTGACTACATTCTGATGACTAAGAAAACAAGTGTGTGTTTTTGTGTCAACAAGTTTGTGGGTAGTGAATAGTGTGTGCAATGAATGTGAAGTACAAAGTAGTGATAGACAGTACTTGAGAATGTGAGTTCTGAAGTCATACTCTATGTGTTCAAATCTCTATTCCTTTACTTACTATATGCTTGAGGTAGGACCGATTACTTGTCATGCTTGTATTGCAGTTTCTTCATCTCTAAAATTAAAATATCAGTAGTAGTTATTTTATATAGCCACAATAAGAATATAATGTGCTTAATGTTGTAATTATATTTTGCTTGCAGTGTTATGTTGATATTGATTGTTAAGATATACATTTTTATTTTAGATTAGTTTTAGATTTTTAGCATAATTATGATGCTTGTACATAGACTATCCATATCTCCCACTGTTTTTTTCTGTCATTGGAATCTTACATTAGAATGATACATTTGTCACAATTTAATGAACAAATAAAATAATGATTTTTTAAACTAAACTTTTGTTTTATTTAGAATCCCTGGTTTTATCCAACATTCTCATTCTGTTCCAAAATATCATACAGGTTGCCACACTACATTTAAACATCATGTCTCTTAGATTCTGCTTGACTGCAGCAGTTTTTCAGGCTTTCTTCAGACTTTATCGCTTTGATAGTTTTAAAGAGAACTAGTCAGGTATTTTTTTAGAATGTCCCTCGATTTGGAATTGTCTGCTGTTTTCCTCATGATTAGATTGGGGTTATGGATTTTTAGGAGGAAGACCACAGAGCTTAAGTGCCATTTTCAGCACATCACATCAAGGGTACATAAAATCATGATGACTTACCATTGTTGACATAACTTTAATCAACTCTTTGAGAGGTATTTGTTAGATTTCTTCACAATAAAGTTGTTTTTTCTTTTCTTTTGCTTCATTTTTTTTTTTGGAAGAAGTCACTCTGCACAGCAGCCTATATGTAAGAATGGGAGAGCTGTGTTCCACCTCCTTGGAGGTTAAAGCATTTACAAAAATTATTTGGGATTACTCTGCATAGATAGAGGGTCGTTTATTTTACACTTTGACTTTGTTGCTAGAGTCGCTAGAACTATTCCAGTTGTGGCCATTGGAAGTTCGTTCAGTTGGACTTCAGCAGTGTCTCTTTCAGATATTGCCTTTTAATCTCCTTCAGTAGCGTCCTTTTCAGACATCCCATTACTGTGCTTTGTTTTGTTTTGCTTATTTTATGGCATTTCCTTACTTTCTGACATTTCAAAAAGTCCAGGCTCCTTTTGTATAGTTTCTGTCGAGTCCAGGAACCAGCCATTTCTTCAATGAACTCTGGTTTCTTTTATTGAAGAATGGTATTAGAAACCAGTATCTGGGCACTAGGAAGGATTGTTGTTACTGGAATTGTCTTGCTTTCTAGGCCCACAGTAGAGTAATATTTGGTACAATTTATATTTAACAGCCTCATATTCTTTCCCTATTCAAATATGAATCATAAAAAGAAAACCTGTTCAGATTTTATAGAGATTTACCGGCAACGCAAAATTTAAAATTGTATGTAAGACAATAAATATTTTATGAATATATATCGATTTTAGAATCATATGGATTTTTTAAGTGCTTACTATCTTACATGTAGATGAAAAATATTCATTCTGAGAGGCAATATAGTACAATAAATATGGAGTCAGAAGTCATAATTCAAATATTACTATTTGTTAATATTGATAACAGGCATTTTTCATATTTGTGTAAGGAAAAAAATTGTATTCTATTACTCTAAAAATAAAGTGTTATTTGAAAGTGGCTACATTTTTGTTGATATTTTATTCTTTGTTTTATTTTTTATTTATTTTTGTTTTTTTGAATTGGAGTCTCACTCTGTCGCCCAGACTGGGTGCAGTGGCATGCTCACAGCCACAGTAACCTTGACCAGTTGGGCTCAGACGATCCTTCCACTTCAGACTTCCAAGAAGATGGACCTATAGGCGTGTGCTACCTTGCCTAGCTAATTTTTTGATTTATTGTAGAGATGATGTCTCACCAATTTGCCCCGGCTGGTCTCAAACCTCTGGACTCAGGCAATCCTCCTGCCTTGGCCTCCCAAAGTGTTGGGATTACAGGCTTGAGCCACCACGCTCAGACAATATTTTATTCTTATATCTATATTATGCAAAATTCAAAATGCATCCCATTTTAGAATGAAAGAACAGGATATAATTATATAAAAAACAACTAAATTAACCTAAACATTTAAGTTGTCTCAACAAAATAACTTTTGAAATATTTTACTTTTCCTTTCAATTAGTAATATGGTAATTTACCATATATAAAGATGACTGCTATTTAAAAGTCCTTTCTGAAGATAGTTCATGATCTTACCTCTGAAAATTTTTCAGATCTATTGTATAAAAAATGGGGTACACATACTTTATCAATATCTTTAAAAATATATTTATAGCCGGGCTCGGTGGCTCAGCCTGTAATCCCGCGCCTTTGGGAGGCTGAGGTGAGTGGATTGCCTGAGCCCGCGGGCTTGAGACCCGCCTGGGCAAGCAAGACCTCATCTCTACAATAAATCAAAAAATCAGCAGGGCGTGGTAGCGCGTGCCTGTAATTCCGGCTACTCGGAAGGCTAAGGCGGAAGGATCGCCGGAGACCACCAGGTCGAGGCTGCGGTGGCCGGGAGCGGCCAGTGCACTCCAGTCTGGGCGACAGAGTGAGACTCCAACTCAAAATATATATAGATATATATAAATATATATATATATATATTTATACAATTTTCTTACTTTCTGTAATAATGTCTATCAGAAAAAAGACCAACTTCGAATACTATCAACATTTAATTGTTTAAATTTCAAGACACATTCAACTTCTAATAGGTAAAGTTGTACCCTATATTTTACTTTACTGACACTTTATTTTTTTCTTTTCTTTTTTTAGGTTGCTCGGATCCAGAGTGAGTCAGAAGATAG
>CAUYQG010017448.1:0-29883 GCA_963574415.1 Tarsius wallacei
GGCTTTTTTTTTTTTTTTTTTTGAGTTAGAATCTCACTGTCACCCAGGTTGGAGTGCAGTGGCATGCTGCGGCCACCGCAGCCTTGAACTGCTGGACTCAGGCGGTCCTTCCACCTCAGTCTTCCAAGTAGCTGGAACTACAGGCATGAGGCTCATCTTGGTGAGACCTCATCTCTACAATAAATAAATAAATAAAAATCAGCCAGGCGTGGTAGCGCGTGCCTGTAATTCTGGCTACTCGGAAGGCTGAGGCAGAAGGATCGCCGAAGCCCAGCAGGTCGAGGCTGCGGTGGCTGGGAGCGTGCCACTGCACTCCAGTCTGGGCGACGGAGTGAGACTCCAACTCAAAAAAAAAAAAAAAATGTTGCCCAGTGGCACAATCATGGCTCACCACAGCCTTGACCTCCTGGAGTCAAGCGATCCTATTGTCTCAGCCTCCCAGGTAGCTGGGACTACAGGTGAGCACCACCACACCTAGCTAACTTTGTGATCATTTGCAGAGATGAGATCTTGCTATGCTGCCCAGGTTGGTCTCAAACTCCTGGACTCAAGTAATCCTCCTGCCTTGGCCTCCCAAGGCTTGAGCCACTGTGCCTGGCCTCTTTCTTTCTTTTTTTTTTTTTTTGAGTTGGAGTCTCACTTCATCGCCCAGAATGGAGTGCAGTGGCATGTACACAGTCACCCCAGCATGGACTTGCTGGGCTCAGGTGCTCCTTCCACCTCAGTCTTCCAAGCAGTCGGAACTACAGGCATGTGCTACCACACCCAGCTAATTTTTAAAAAATTTATTGTAGAGATGAGGTCTCACCACGTTGCCTAGGCTGGTCTTGAACCCGCGGGCTCAAGCAATCCTCTTGCCTCAGCTTCCCAAAGTGCTGGGATTATAGGCTTGAGACACCACACCCGGCTACCTCTTTCTTTAATCTTAAAATGTTTACCTATTATAAGCAGAAATTAGGGAAAAAATAAAAGACAACTTAAAAAGGAAAAGTCCCTCCTTGTTCCCACATATTTATTTAAACCATTAGAACTGAGGTATTTTTAAAATTCCATTTTAAACTCTACCTTTTCTAACTTCATTTGAAAAATATTTATTGAAGACCTACTATGTGCAACTCACAGTGCTAGATGCTAGTGATACAAATGTGAATAAAACAAAATATTTTTAATCATGGAGCTACTTTCTAAAAGGGGAAACATAATATACAAATTAAATGATTATTTTATTACAATTACATTAAATGCTCAGAGTGTAAACATGCTTTAAAAAAAACAGCATGGCTGGGTATGGTGGCTCACGTCCATAACCCCAGCACTTTGGGAGATGGAGGTGAGAGGACTGCCTGAGCCAGGGTTCAAGATCAGCCTAGGCAACTTGGTGACAGTTCAACTCTACAATAAATCAAAAAATTACCCAGGTGTGGTGGTGCATGCCTGTAGTTCCAGCTACTTGGAAGGCTGAGGCAGAAGGATTGCCTGAGACCAGCAGGTTAAGGCTGCAGTCCCCATGAGTGTGCCACTGCGCTCCAGCCTGAGTGACAGAGTTAGACTTTGATTTAGGGGGAAAAAAAAGTATCTCCTAATCTGGGGTGGCGGTGATTAGGAAATCATTAAATAAGTGACATATAAACTGAGCTCTGAGAATTGTAGAGGAATCAACTAAGGTGGAGGAGGGGGACTTACAGGCCAAGGGAATCGCATAAACAACGAAGGGATTTTGGGTAGGGAAGAACAAGAGTTTCAGGAGCTTGAAGAAAGGTTAGTGTGGTGAGAGTGCAGTCAGCAAGGGGGAAATGGCAGGAAATGAGGCTGGGGACACTGGCAAGGTCCTCACTGGGCATTCAGTGAACAAGACAAGAACAAAATTCAGGTTCTAAGCAGGGTCTCATTAACAGGCCTTGCTAACAATTCTAAGTAGGTGAGAAATATGATTAGATTTACACAGGATTTTAAAGTAAACATTTTATATTAAGATATAACATATATAAAACAGATCTGTTTTTTTTTAGTTGGAGTCTCACTCTGTCACCCAGATGGGAGTGCAGTGGCTGCTTCCGGCCACTGCAGCCTCAACTTGCTAGGCTCTGGAGATCCTTCCGCCTCAGTCTTCCAAGTAGCTGGAACTACAGGTGCATGCTACCATGCTCGGTTAATTTTTGATTTATTGTAGAGATGAGGTCTCGTCAAGTTGCCCAGGTGGGTCTCGAACCCGCGGGCTTAGGCAATCCACTCACCTCGGCCTCCCAAAGCACTGGGATTACAGGCTGAGCCACCAAGCCCAGCCAGATCTGCAGTTTTAAAAGATTATTCTTGCTACAGATTCAATAATTCTCTGAGACAGAGAATTCCCTATTTGCAAAAGAAAAAACTAAGGCTAAGTAATTTATTTCAAGTTATTTATTCAACAAACATCTGCGTGCCTACAACATAGCAGGCACAGTACATACAATGTGCGTTTGGGAATGCAGAAATGAAGACAATATTTACTCTCAAGAAACTCACAATCCAGTGGAAGAGACAGATCTAGAAACATGATACAGCACAGTCCATGCCAGAAATGAGTAAAGTATAAGGGAGCAGAGAGAAATTAAATTTTCCCAGGAAGAATTAATCATTTGTCTCTGTGTTAAAGGGGTATATATTTTTTTCATTCTATTGCTTTTGGATTCTCAATCATTCCTGTGCTTGGAACACAGTAGGTACTCAAGCAAATATCTGTAAGACCAATGACTCCAAGACTTTTGACTCTTAATTCAGAGACTTCCAGTTCTGGCCCAATTCTGGAAGAGTTGCATTAATTCCAATAATTATGGAACTATTTTGGAACCCTACTTTTGAAGCTGTTTTCAGAGCCAGTTTACAAACCACAAAAGAAGATAAGTCTAATTAAAGTCAAACTTTATTTTCTACCCAATCTGAAAACCCATAACATATCTAAACACAGTTTTTTTGTTTTCTGCTTTTTGTTTTTAGAGAGTAGGATTTATTGAGAAGACAGAAAAGCTCCCACAGTGAGAGGGAAACCAAGGGGGTTGCCCTGTTTTTGTTTTCGCATCAGAGTCTCACTCTGTTACCCAGGCTGGAGTGCAGTGAGTGGCATGCTCATGGCCACCACAGCCTCAACCTAATGGGCTCAAGCAATCTTTCTGCCTCAGCTTTCCAAGTAGCTGGAACTACAGACGTGTGCCACCATACCCAGTGAATTTTTTGATTTACTGTAGAATGAGGTCTCACCAAGTTGTCCAGGCTGGTTTCGAATTCCTGGACTCAGGCAATCCTCTTGCCTCTGCCTCCCAAAGTGCTGGGATTATAGGAGTTAGCTACTACGCCAGACCTAAATATAGTTATTTTTTTTAAAGCACATCTACTCCAAACACATTGAGTTGTATATATTAAATATTTACAGCTTTTTGTCAGTCATACCTCAATAAGGTGGTTTGGGGAAAAAAGCACAAATCTATATTCAGAAGATGATGAAATGTTCCTATGAAGACAATCAAGAAAAATATGCTATATACTCCTTCATAATTCATGATCTCTGCCCTCAAGGGACTTACATTTTAGTTTCTAACTGGAAAGATAAAACACAGCACATAAAAAGTATAAAACAGAATACAAAGAAACATTTGGTCATTTATTTAAAATTTTATAGACTGCCTGCTACACAGCCGGCCAGAAGCTGTTTTGGGGATGCAAAGACAAGTAAGACAAAGGCCTGCCTTCAAGAAACTCAGTCTTATTGGGGAACAATACATACTCCAGCATATTCAGAGTTGCTACTCAGCAGGTACACACAGATAAGAACATGGAGATTGTGTATAGCTGGCATGGTTCTAATTCATCACACATACTGTTCTTTATAGGTCAGTGTCCATGTCTTACCTGTTATTAAATGTTATATTTATTTATTTTTGAGTTGGAGTCTCACTCTGTCGCCCAGACTGGAGTGCAGTGGCATGCTCCCGGCCACCGCAGCCTCAACTTGCTGGGCTCCAGCGATCCTTCCACCTCAGCCTTCCAAGTAGCCAGAACTACAGGCGCGCGTTATTATGCCTGACTTTTTTTTTTCTTTTGATTTATTGTAGAGACGAGGTCTTGCCAAGTTGCCCAGGCAGGTCTCGAACCCGCAGGCTCAGGCAATCCAGTCGCCTCGGCCTCCCAAAGTGCTAGGATTACAGGCTGAGCCCGGAAATGTTATATTTAATAATAAGAAATTGATAAACGTTATAACAATTACTAGATGAAAAAACAATGATACAAAAAAAAATTATGAGGAGATGGTGGGAACTAAAGCTTCAGGATGGTCTTGGAGTCCCCCTGGGTTACTTAGCAAGGAAGGTTACCACATTTGGATAAAGAAGCTGGTTTTAGGTGAGGAGAATAGGTATCAAAAGACCAGTGGCTGTAATTACCCTTCAACTACGTTGAGGATAGGTTTAGAGCTGTGCTGTCCAAACAATAGCCACACGTCCAAACTAGCCACATGTGGCTATTGAGCACTTGAAATATGGCTACTCTGAACTGAGACGTATATAAGTGAAAAATACACTCCAGATTTCAAACACCTAACAAAAATAAAAGAATATAAAGTATCTCATTGCTAATTTGTTTGCCAATTACAGTTAAATAATATTCTGAATATACTGAAGTGAATAAAATATTATGAAAACAATTCCACCCCTTTTAGTTTTTTTTTAATGTGGTTACTAGAAAACTTAAAATTACATATGTGGCTCACATTTGTGGCTTATACTCTATTTCTATTGGACAGTGCTAAGTTAAGAAATCTTTAAGCCCCTTAGGCAATGAAACACCATTGAAGGTTTTCAAACTTAAGTGCCAGTGGTAGATTTGGGAGGGAGCAGGAAACATAAAGCACTGTTTCAGGAAGATAAGTGTGGGGGCGATCTGCAAGGGCAAGACACTAGAGGCAGTTGTCAGTGTCAAAAGGCTGCAAATGTCAAAGGATAAACAGGCTCAGCTGGAAAGTATACAAGGTCTTTAGAAGTCTCATGCTGGGTGGAGAGAGGAGGAAGAAATCAAGAGCAGGTTGAAACAAGGGAAGAATAACAGCAGCAAGCACTGACCCCAGCCTGGCTAACCAAGGCGCAATGCTGGCGGGACTCAGAGAAGCTTAACAGTTCAGGTAAGATCTCATCTGGCTAGGTAATAAGGGATCCCAGGAAGAGGTACAATTGAGAAAGAGAACAGGATAGGTGTCCTCTTCAGCAATTTCAGATCTATTTCTCTGTGGCAGGACCTCCAACAGTGGGATCAAGTCCCAGAGGAGATGAGGAGGAGGCAGCCAAGGCTACCAGAAACTGTAAGATAGCAATAAATAATGAAAGCAAAAGCCTAGACTTACAACACTGCCTATACATATTAACTGGAAGTCTGCTGTATGCCTGATACTTGGTCAGGCTCTGGAGATATGGAGAACAAAATGGTATGATCCTGAATCACAGCTATGACAAAAGAACAGGAGTTTGAAGAGACCTGAGGATGGACGGATGGATCAGGGTAGTGGGACAAGGTCATAAAGGAAAGCCTCTCAGGCCAAGTGGGCTGGCTCACGCCTGTAATCTCAACACTTTGAGAGGCCAAGGTGGAAGGGCTGCTTGAGGTCAGGAGTTCAAGACTAGCCTGCACAACAAAGTGAGACCCTGTCACTACTAAAAAGAAAAAAAAAAGGAAAGCTTCTCTGAGGAAGTAACAAAAAAAATTTTTTTTTTGAGTCGGAGTCTTACTCTGTTGCCCTCATTCATAGTCTTGACCTTCAGGGCTCAGATGATCCTTCTGCCTCAGCCTTCCAAGTAGCTGGAACCACAGGCGTGGGCTACCACACCCAGGTAATTTTTTGATTTGTTGTAGAGACGAGGTCTTGCCGTGTTGCCCAGGCTGGTCTCGATCCCCTGAACTCAGGCAACCCTCTTGCCTTGGCCTCTCAAAGTGCTGGGATTACAGGTGTGAGCCACCACACCTGGCGGAAGTAACAATTTAATCTGAACCTGAAGTTAGGTAGGCGAAGACTAGAGGAGACAGAGGACAAACAGCCCAAGCCAGAAGCACTCTTCTGTATAAAGGTATATACAAAAAACCTTAAGGCCGGAAAAGGCTTGGGTAATTTGAGGAACTGAAAGAAGGACCTTGTAATCAGAAGGTCAGAGAGGGGGTGGGGTATAAAAGAGGTGAGAGAAGGTTGAAGAGGCCAGAACACGCAGAGCCTCATAGGATAAAAAACAAAATTCCAGACCAACCTGAGTGTGAGGGAAAGTTAAGGAGGGTTTTGATCACAGAAGCCGTATGATTCTAAAGAGGTTCTAAATGCTCCAATGACCTATGCTCCCTTCAGCCCACTGAGTGCCGACTGGCTTGGCAAAGGGGCAAGAGCCAGCATTTGTAGCTGAGTAGCAGGATTCCAGGTCTGGAATAAGATAACTAATTATATGGCCCTCCAAGCGCTCAACAGTTGCAAACTTGAGAGGATGATGGCACTACTGAAAAATACAGAAAAGTCTGATGGAAGAACTGGCCTGGGAGGCATTAGTTAACTTAACCATCTTGAAGATGTAAGGAATTTCAGCAAGTAAATATAGATGTTATTTTGGGGTACAGAAGAGAGATCAGGCATGGATACATAGACCAGCATATATAGAAGTGTCAGTTGAAGCCGTTGAATTAAATAACACTTCTGAGGAGTAGAAAAAGAGAAAAACAAAACAACAAAAGAAACCCTTAGCAATTGGTCCTTAGTGTCTGCTTATCTCTGGGACATAAGACGGGAAAGGAATGACACCCAAAAATGTAAAAAGGACAGTATGATGTTAGAAAAAATAAGAAATGGTGGAGAGTTAAAAAAAGGGGTGACCCAAAGGGATGGCACAAGGGAGGTTTTTTTGGAGTGATGAAACTGTTCTGTATCCTGGTTGTGGTCATGGTTATGAATCTACACATATGAACATTCACAGAACTGTACACAGACACACGAATGAGAATTCACAGAACTATACGCACACAAAAAAGTCAATGTTACTGTATGTTATTTTAAAAATAAAAATTTTAAAGGGGTGGGGATAGTCAAAAGGACTGAATGCTTCCAGGAGACAGAAAGAGACAGAAAAGGATGAAGCCTAAGAAGACACAGTGGGAAACTTAACCATTAGGTAATTGGCAACCCTGGAAAAATCATCAGTGAGTAAGTAGCAAAGCTGGGAGCCACCACACCCCCACACCCCCACACCCCCACCCTCCCACCCCACCCCCACCTCCGACTGACAGGCGAAGGACAAGAAGCAAGCCATCAGAACAGGCTGCTCTTTCAGAACCCTGGAAGTGACAGGGAAGTAGAGCTGAGAGATTTAGCAAACTGGCAGAGTTTTGCAAGATTATGAGTTGCTACATTTAAGTATTCTTATAGAATAAGCATTTTGCACATGAACTATTCATTTTTTTATTGTCTCATTAAGCTAAAACTGCCTAATTAAACTGCTAAAACGAATTCAAAATCTTTACATTTTAAATTCTGCTCCTTAGTCAACTAACATTTTCTGTGCTTCCACTGTGTGCCAAGTACTATGCCAGATATAAAAATGAATAATGCCTGGTCCCTAGAAGAGTACATGCTATTTGTCACAATAGCAAGGTGCTAGAGTGGAGATCTGCACAAACAGCTCAGAAAGTCTTACACTCTGACCTAAAAAGCAATTTTTAAAACCTCTATAAAAATCAAACGGAGCCGGGTTCGGTCGCTCAGCCTGTAATCCCGCGCTTTGGGAGGCTGAGGTGAGTGGATAGCCTGAGCCCGCGGGTTCGAGACCCGCCTGGGCAACTTGGCGAGACCTCATCTCTACAATAAATAAATAAATAAATCAGCCGGGCGTGGTAGCGCGCGCCTGTAGTTCCAGCTAGTTGGAAGGCTGAGGCGGAAGGATCGCTGGAGTCTAGCAGGTCGAGGCTGCGGTGGCCGGGAGCGGCCACTGCACTCCAGTCTGGGCGACAGTGAGACTCCAACTTAAAAAAAAAAAAAATCAAACGGGAGGAAGTAAGATGCACTTAACTACTAAAAACCAAGAATAAGCTTAATATAGCATTACATTCTTTAGGTATGGATACCTAGTCATCAGTGGCACTCTCCTTTCCTATCCCTCTACTTTTCAGTGGCCTTTCTTCCTCTGCTAATTTAGAAGGGAGACGAAAACGAAACACGAACAGGCTTTGAAACTAGATGGACTTGAGACCAAACATCCTAGCTGTGTGGTTCCTAGAGGTCCTTTTTCTCATCCTTAGTATAGTAATGATATCTACCCCACAGGATTGGGGTAAGACTTAGGAAAAATATGTAAAAAGGTTGGCATATGGTAAGCATAGAATAATTGTTAGCTAATATTTCAACTAATTGTATTGTTCTGATTTTAAAACAATTTTAAGTGCTAATGCTTCCATTTGAATGAGGAAAAACAATTTTTTTCAGGGCATGACATACTCAGTATTCCACCACAGAAAAGTAGCTTTGGTTCTTACTTATCGTTCAGTCCTATCAGAAATGTATCTGTTCAAATATTGACTTTTGGGACAAGCACTTAAGACAGTCAAGAACTAAGAAAATATAAAAGTATCATTATTGGCCGGGCAGGGTGGCTCATCTGTAATCCCAGCACTTTGGAAGGCTGAGGTGAGAGAACTGACTGAGCCGACGGGTTCGAGAACAGCCTGGGCAGCTTGGCAAGACCTCATCTCCACAATAAATAAAAAAAATTAACCAGAAGTGGTAGTGTATGCCTGTAGTTCCCACAGCTTGGAAGGTTGAGACAGAAGGATCGCCGGAGCCCAGCAGGTCCAGCGAGGCTGCGGTGGCCGAGAGTGTGCCACTGCACTCCAGCCTGGGTGACGGAGTGAGACTCCAACTCAAAAAAAAAAAAGTATCGGTATTATCATCACCACGGCCCAAGTGGGACAAGCCAGTAGGATCTGGGTTGTGGATACTGACAAATGTGCTTTAGTCTAGGGATTTACTACACTGATATCCCTCCTATACCTACCTACAGCAATACCGATGCCACACACGGCAGAGAAGCAAGACAAGGTGCTAAAAGTTCTGTTTAAGAGACATTTACACAACACTACCAAAAACACAAACGTAGTTTCAAAGCCAAGATCACTGATGCCTCTCCAAATCAAAAGAAGACTAATACTACTGAAATTTCTCACAACGAAGAAATAACCTCTATTCTTAAACTTTCACGAAATGCTAAGACGTATGATTTCTATACACCTTAATTCTATGTGCTTAATTATTGAGGGGTCACTAATGATGTTTTATTCACTGGCTATCGGTTTATTTTAGTCACTACGCAGAAATATCTCTGGCCAAATTTGTTGAATAATTTTGCTTGCACTGTAATACAAATGACCAACTTGAAATTCACCTTGTCTGTAGCTCATTCTCTAGCACAGATGCTAAAAAGTAATAGAATAGCTAAAAGATACATATGAAAGCAAGTGGCCAAAAGTCCCAGACTGGTAACCTGTGCCCAAAGAGTTCAGGATGGGCTGGTCAAGTGGCCAACAGTTACTAGCCGTCTTTAGCCACTACAGTTCATTTCGCTGGATCGGATACTTAGCCACTAAAGGTAATAAACCTGGTAGTTTGAAACTGAAGGACACCGGACAAGGGGAAGGTGGAAAACACTCCTCGGGGCTGTTCCGTCCCTGTTATTCCTTCTGCCCCTCCTTTACGCGAAAAACTGAATCGCCTCTCCAAACAGGCACACGCGCAGGGCTCTTCGGAGGACTGTGGGGTCCCCCAACCCGGGTTAAGGTGGCGACACACTGTATCACGCAGGTCTCGTACACAGGGCAGGGACGCCGCGCAGGAACCCGACGCCCCGAGGCCTGACGCCTCCCTCTGCCACCGTCAGGCAAGGGCTGAGCCTCCGCGGGCCTCGGCTCTCGGCCGCCACCTCGGGACCGAGGGCCTCCCTACCCCGGGGCCCCCCAGCGACGGGAAGCGAACTCGACTCGGCCTGCCCACCCGGAAGCCCTCCCCCAGCTCACACCTGCCGGCGCGTGACGCCTGCAGCCGCGCGCGCCCGCCCGTCCCTGCCGGCCGTTCGGGGCGCCCGGGCCCGCGCGCCGGACGTCACCCCGTGTCCCTCCCCGCCCCTCGACTCAAATCTACCCGGCGCCCGCCCCTATGGAGCGCGCGCTCAGAGCGGCCGGCCCCGCGCGCGCTCACGCCCCCTCCTCGGCCCGCTCCCAGCCGCGCGCGCGCTCACTCGCGAGGACACGCACACGCCGCGCCTCAGCTCGCCTTCCTGGGCCGCGCCGCGCGCCCCCGTGGGCGTCCTCGCCGACCCTCGGCTGCCCTGCTCTGTCCGGGAGGTGCGCGGGGGAGGGGAATGACGGCGCCGCCGTCGGTCCTCACTTACCGCCGAGCCGTGCCGGCTCCGAGTGCGCGGCGTTCCGCTGTGAGGCGAGGCGATGCGCGCGGTCCCCGCTTCTCCGTAGGCTATGGAGGCGACGTCGTAGGGGGACCGAGGGGCGCGGGGGTCGCTCCCTCCGGTTTCACCTCCCAGAAGCACGGGGACCCCAGAAACTAAAAACAAAATAAACAAACTTTCCCCTCCGCCTCCCTCCCCCAAAACCACAACACAAACACTCAGGGGCCCGCCCAGAGCCCCACTCCATTGGCCGCAGGAAGGATGCTTCTGGCTCTCACTGGCTGGCCTTTGTGCTCGTCAAGCTGCTGATCCGCCCCTCCAATTCCTCGCCGCTGCCGCCGCCCCTCATTGGCTAAGTGCTTCCCGTTTGACGAGCTAGGATTGGCTGAGCTGCCTGCGCCAATCATGCGGGGACACACCCCCTCAGCATCCCAGAGGCCGCTTCCTCGGTCGCGGACCCAGAGAGGCGAAGGGGAAACTAGAGCATGATGGCGGCCGAGCTCGATTGGTGCAACCATCGTCTTTTTCCTTTTTGTAGTTCATTAGTGCCTCGCCCCGGCGCTGTTTCCTCTAAGGTCCTCTCTCCATCCAGTACTGCCTAATAACGGAATCTATACGTGCTGGCTCCTTGACTTATCCCCTCCGAAGTGCTGAGTGTGGGCTGCGTGTGCGTCATTGGACTATCTGGATGTCACTCCCAAATCAAATCTTCAAAGTATTGGTGGAACAGCAAGAAAGCCCGTCCAACAACAAGGGCTAATGCCATTGGTTTTACTCCACTGAGTTCTTTCCTGGCACCTTATTGGGCAAATTGGTGCGTCAGTCAGATCCGGATTCGCTGTGCTACAGTTAATTGTTTACTGGGGATTTGGGGTCAACTCTGGTTATTTGGGGCCAGTAGCTGATGATAATAGTGATTACCATTTATTACACGCCTATTTTGTGCCAAGGGCTGAGTTCTTCACAGAGATTATCCGGTTAAACGTGTGAGTTATACAGTGTCTGATTTTTACAGGAAACTAAGGCTCGCGAGGTTAGGAAACTTGCCCAAGGTCATGCAGATAGAAAGTAGTTGGCCCCGGCATTTGGTCCCAGTCTGTCTGGCTCCAGAGCTTTTCATTCATTTTACTATGCTTTAGTGCTTCTCCCTTAGCTCAAAATCGTACCTGTCAGCCAACCTAACATCTTAAAACGTTTCATTCAGAACCCAAGGTCCTCAATCCGTTTCTAGAAGTGACATTGGGCTAACTATAGAAATATTGTCATTTCCTCCACCGCATCCTCCTTCCCAGCACCCATGTCTCTCTCCATCCTAAGTTAACTAATCTTCATATTTTCAGACTAGAAGCCCACCTACACCTATGTTCATTTTCTCAGTTTTATAAATGGACGTTTATGTTAATCCTTGTGTATGAAGTCCACCCACCCAACCCCTAACTGTTCATCTCCAACTCATTCTTTGAAAAGAGTGCTCAAGAGCTGGAAAAAAGGAGAAATAGTCAATAAGTAGAGATAAAGAATAAATCGCCTTAGAAATAATTTATTGTATGCAAAGGGAACAACCCTTCAGCTCCTGGAGAGCTTCCAGGGTAGCTGATGCTGAGTAAGACGTGTACTCCTGGCTGGTGTTCACTGGGTTCTTTCTCTGTGGCAGCTTTCAACGAAGTAAATCCAACATTTCAGCTAGGAGAGGGCAGGATGCTTAGAACCCACTGCCAGAGTGCCAGCCATGAGCCTTTGGGATCAAAATTATCTCCAGGAGCACAGCGCTGGACTCTAGCCTGCATTCCATCTCGGGTAATTAACATTTTAACATCCCAAATCCCCATCCCCTGTAGCTTCAGTGGAATCACCGCCCTTGTTTGGCTTCCTGATCCAAACTGTTGTGTAACCTCCCTGGCACCGCTTTAATAATAAAACAACCATTGTAACATAGTAACAATGCTCAACACTTAGAGCCTCTCAGCAGATGAAGCCAAGGTATTTCACAAACGTCAATTATGAGTAAATGGCATATATTCCTAGGGCAATCGCAAGAAAATCGTGAGTCAAATTCTAATAAAGGTCTTAAGAGCCTGAATCCTCTCGATTGTGCACATACCCCATGCTAGCATTCCAACATGAGAATTCTGAACTAGAAAACATAATGAATGAGAAACATTCAGAGCCCAAAACCTTCCTAATCTTCAAAGTTGGTTGCATGATCCCCTATTCTAGCCCTTAAACTTGATTTTAGAGTTAATTTTTAGACACATCCCGGTTGTAAGTTCCTTGAAGCAGATGGTTTCTTTTTCATCTATATGTCTCTTACATTGTTCTGATCACAAAAGGACCCCCAAATAAATAATCTGTAAATATTTCGTGAGCACATCAGGCACTCTCCTCAGGAGGAAAGGCTACACAGATGAATAATAACACACCTTCTCTTCCTTCAGGGACCTCAGTCTAGTGGGGGTGGCTGATAGGTAAGTAGATAATCACAGTGCAGTGCTGTGCTAATGTGCCCTGGAAGCACATGGGAGGGACACAGGACTCAGTTCTGGAGGGACAGAGATGGTTTCCTGGAAGAAGTGACATCTACAGGGAGAACTAAAGGATGAATTGTGAGCTGGGCCCGGTGGCTCATGCCTGTAATCTCAGAACTTTGGGAGGCGGAGGTGAGAGGATTACCTGAGTCCAGGGCTTCAAGACCTGCCTGGGCAACTTGATGAGAGCTCGTCTTTAAAATAAATTTAGGGGGGAGGGTGAGGGCGAGGGGCTTAATGGTGGTAAATCTCTGTCTGGGGATGGGGAGACACTTCTTATCAACAAGGGTGCCTGAACGAAGCATTCTTATATACCTAACCCCTAACTGTACCCCACAATACCATAATAAAAAATATATATATATTTAAAAATAATAATAAATAAATAAATAAATAAATAAATTTTAAAAATTAGCCGGTCGTGGTAGCGCACACCTGTGGTTCCAGCTTCTTGGAAAGCTGAGGCAGAAGGATCACCTGAGCCCAGCAGGTCAAGCTGTGGTGGCTGTGAGCGTGCCACTGCACTCCATGCAGGACGACAGAGTGAGACTCCGACTCAAAAAAAAAAAAAAGGAATTGTGGTTAGCTGGGCAAGAGACTGGTAACGTGTGACGACTTACGATGTTTGCTCTCTGGGGATAGGGAGAAGGAAGGGAATGTCCAGGAGTGGCCAAAGCCTGTTCTTCCTATAATCTTTGTCCTTGAAGGCTTTCAGCTATTTGTCCACTACACCACAGTATGCTTTCTCTCCTTGGGAGAAAACAGAAAGTCTGAAACCTTGTAGTGTTGGCTCATTTGAGAACAGGAAAATAGAGCCGGGCTCGGTGGCTCAGCCTGTAATCCCGCGCTTTGGGAGGCTGAGGTGAGTGGATTGCCTGAGCCCGCGGGTTCGAGACCCGCCTGGGCAACTTGGCGAGACCTCATCTCTACAATAAATAAAAAAATCAGCCGGGCATGGTAGCGCATGCCTGTAATTCTGGCTACTCGGGAGGCTGAGGCGGAAGGATCGCCGGAGCCCAGCAGGTCGAGCAGGCCCAGAGCAGCCACTGCACTCCAGTCTGGGCAACAGAGTGAGACTCCAACTCAAACAAACAAACAAACAAAATACACGGGCAAGCAATAATTTTGATTGGTATATGAAAATATTTTGTAGTTCTTTGTTATTCAGTATCATTGGTACCATATCTGACTGATACGAAAACTAATCCTTATTCTTGTGAATACTTGTGAGACTTTCAGTAAAGAATCTCTGCTTTCACTAGAAAAAGATGGGAACATGATGAAGGCTAGGTCAATCTTACTGTCTCCCAAGAATTTTAACCAACCCGAGTGACTAATTTGGAAAACAGTTTGAGATGGGAATTCTACAGAGACAGTCCAATATTTCTTGAAACCTAAATGCCTAAATTGACACAGTTCTTGACTTTTCCAAGATAACTTTTTTAGATTTCCCCCTTATTCCAGTGAGCTAACACACATTAAATTTATTCATTTGTTCTTAAATTAGTGATTAATTTCCAGTTTCTGGTAACTCAAAAAACTTAAAATGAAAGGACTTCATTTTTCAATGCTTAAATAAGTTCATTAAATAGAAAAAATCTTATCATGGTTTGTATTATTTAGGAATGATGGAAATTCACTATAAGGAAAGAGTTGTCTACTACAATGGGAACTTATTCAAAAATAGAAAAAATTCCTCAATATCAGACAGCTTATATATGTACCTGATTTGACATAAGAAAATGAATAAGACCTGACAATGGCTATTTTTGTCCTAGAACATTAAGAAAAGAATTTTCACCCAAAACATTTCATAGATGTTATTCTTTCTCTTATTACAGTAGCTATGCATTATAAAATCAAAGAATTCTCTTGAAATGGCACATAACATTCCAAATAAAAATTAAGTCAAGATTATTATAAACTTACTTCAAATAACTTATGAAAATGTAAATATTTATTTTAAATGATGATACGATTTCTGTTTCCAGCAATATGATGATCAAAATAACCTAAAACTCAGCTGCTACCAAATAGTTAGAAATATGAGATAAAATTTTATAACATATTTTAACTGCATAGCCAATATTTAAATTATAGTTGCGAGAAATTCTCAGAAACCAGAATTGGAAAGGGAACTAAGAGTAAGGGTGGATCTACATAAGCTGATAATTTGGATGAGGTGGAATGGGGTATAGTTGATTACTTTTTTAATAAAGAATCATGGGTTTTAATGCCCAGATGAGAATAATTATGTATGTCTGAGAGAGGCTAGGGACTATGGTGATAGTCCCTTAAAAAGCTGAGATACTCATCCTCAGTGAAAAAGTGGAAACCTGTAGGTAAGAGAGACTAAAAGTAAACTTATGTTTTCCCTTGGAACTTAAACAATTAAAGAACTGTAACTGAAACTAACATGGATTTGAAGTTCAAACTCAAACTATCAAAATCTATGGTCCTTCAGGTACAAAACTAATGTAAAAAAGCACCAGTTTGATTACTATACCTTTACTACATGGCATAAGTCAACACAGACACCCACAGATGGACAATATTAACAATAAGTAGTAAACAATGATACAATTTATAGCAGAGATTTAAAATACTATGAAAAAAGTTAGTCAATGAATACGAACATTTAATTGAGAGTTATTCTAGAAAAAGACAACATTCAAAAGTAGCTTAATAATAGAAAAACACTATACCAATGTTTCTCACCTTTGTCACCACTGATGCCTTGTAACAAATAATTATTTGTTGTCAGAAGCTGTCCCATGCATCATGGGATGCTTAGCAGCATATCTGGCTCCTATCCACTAGAAGCCTGTAGCACTCTTGGAATTGTAGCAATTTTGACTCCCATCCTTATGGATGATTTTGAAGAGCTCAAGACTTCAGTGGAGTAAGTAACTGCAGTGAAATAGCAAAAGAACTAGAATTTAAAATAGAGGCTGAATATGGAACTGCAATCTCATGATAAGACTTGAACTGATGAGGAGTGGCTTCTTATGGATGAGCAAAGAAAGTGGTTTCTTGAAATGGAATATATTCCTGGAGAAGAAACAGTAAAAACTGTTGAAATGACAAAGACTTAGAACAAAAGACTTAGAATATTGCATAAATTTAGTTGGTAAAGTAGTGACAATGTTGGAGAAGATTCACTCTAATTTTGAAATAATATCTACTGCAAATAAAATTCTTGAAAACAGCAAAATGCTTGATAACAGATAATGCTTGATAACAGCATTGCATGCTACAGAGGAATCTTTCATGAAACTAAGAGTCCATTGATGCAACAAACTTCATTGTCTTATTTTAAGAAATGGCCACAGCCACTCACCCTTCAGCAATCACCACTCTGATCAGTCAGCTGCCATCAACATCAAGGAAAGAGTCTTCACCAGCAAAAAGCACCCAATTTTCTGAAGGTTCAGATAAATGTTGGCATTTTTTACTATGCACATTGGTTTTTTTAAATGTACATAATGACATAGTGCTATTGCACACTTAAACTGCAATATAGTGTTGACATATTTACATGCAATGGGAAACCAAAAGACCTTGTGACTCCTTTTATTTTGATATTTTATTTGTTGTGGTGATCTGGAACTAAACCCACAATATCTCTGACATATGCCTGTACAAGTTTTTCAAAACTATAAATTAACAAACAATCTCTTCCTTCAAAGCATGCCCCTAAGACTTGAGATAGAATTTATTTTATGTAATGGGCATTATATTAATGTGAAAATCACATAAGAGCAGAATGACAGGTAGGTGTGATTTCTCAAGAAAGATGAAAACATTCTTAAGATTAGAAAACTGATCATTCCAGTGTACATAAATAGTACATAAATAAATTGAAAGCATCCTAGAAATTCAAGAACAGATATTAGAAAAAAATATGATTTTAGTTGACTACATTGCTACTACTAATATACATGCAACAAGATAGATGAATCTCACAGATACAATATTAAAATAAGTCATAAACACATAAATAAATATGGTATTCCATTTACATAAATTTCAAAAACAGGCACAACTAGCATATAGTGTTAGAAGTGAGGATAGCAGTAATTCTTGGCAGATGGAGGTAGTGAATAGTGAAAGAAAAAGAGCATGAGAAAGGCTCCTAGAGCCCTAAGGATATTATGCTACCTGACTTGGGGCTAATTACAGTGGTGTTTTAACTTTGTGAATATTCATTGAGTTGTACACATATACTTTGTGTGTTTTTCTGTAGTCCATTATAATTCAGTCAAGTTGTTTTAAAAATTTAACATACTTCCCTAATTTTAAAAAGTGGGAATACATTGGAAGTAACATCAAAATTAATGTGCAACATTTATATAGTGACAAATTGATTAAGCAGGCACTTTTTATTATTGTTGCATATAGTTGTAGTTATCTACTTGTCATTTCAGTGTAGTATCCTGTGGAGGAACTACAATACTATTCATTTATCTAGTCTACTATTAATGAGTATGCAGGTAGTTTACACATTTTTGTCATTAATGATGATATAACATTACAATTTATATTTGGAGGACTTATATGTATACATTTCAGGGTGACATATACATAGGAAGACTAGTTGATATGTGAACTAGTTGAACTATATATTGTTAAACAATTTCTAAAGTGACTAAATCAATTTACAATTTCACCTACAGGATATAAGAATTCTAGTTTTTTGTGTTTTTTTTTTAACTGACAAAAGTTTTCCTGCAAAGAAGCAGTGGGAAGAGACTACTGGCACTGGGATGTGCCTCACCATTGCAGCAGGAGAGACTGCCATTTCCAGGTTTTGCCTCACCACTTCAGTGCCTGGCTGGACACTGACAGCAAGGGCTTTGGAGGGAGCCCAGGAGGAAAGTCCCACCAGAAAAGACAAAAGAGGCACCCCACCACCATCTTGAAAACTGGGCAGAAGAGTACTCTGACTTACTCACCATGGATCTCTGTGACCTGCAGATCAACCACTCAGGGGTTGATAGTGACCCAGAGGGAATATCCTAATAGCACAAAATTTGGAGAGACGGGACAATTGCTGAATCTCAGGCACCCACCCCTACCCTGATTCAGTCATGGAACAAGAGGTGTGGACAGAGAAGAATGAGGAGGACCTCTGGGAAGAACGGTGGGAGTGCACACAAGAACCCATTGCATCATCATGTGCAGTAGTGGTGGGGAGTGGATCTCAGGGAACACATGCCACAATCAGTGAACATTGTGATTTGCAAGTCGTTTCTGAATCCTAGCTTCCCATACCCTACTTATTCAACTTTCAAAACTGCAAGAGACAGTAAAGCTTCCCACCTACTGTTCTGTTTCAAAATAGAACAAATCCAGAGCCTGGATCAAGAAAGAATAGAGGGCTGAGCAAACATCAGAAGTGAAAGCATCTCCCACTGCCACTGAAAACAGAACTAAAGAGAAAAGCAAGAGATCTGTGACAAATGAGGAAAAACCAAAGGAAGACCACAGGTAATTTCAAGTGTAACAAAGAGAAAATGCCTGAAAAATCAGACCTCAGAGCCCAAACAATGGAAGTCACCAATGACTGGCCCCAGAATACAACAGGGATTAGGGAATGAATGGAAAGAGAATAGGACTCAAGAAAGACAAAATACAACACTTAAAGAACTTGTAACAGAGATTTTGGTCATAAAAAATTTCATCCAGGAAATAAACTTAAAAATGCCAAGCATGTAAAGCAGAATTAATCTAGCAGAAGAAAGACTCTCTGAACTTGAAGATCAGAACATGGAATTAACCTGATCTGTAAAAAACATAGAAAGAAAACTCAGAAAGAAAGAACAGAGCCTATAGGAGATGTGAGATTATTTCAAGAGGCTGAACCTATGCATGAGTAATATCCCAGAAGAAGAAAGGGGAATGGAGAACACCTTAGAGCAAGTATTCCAGGAGGTTATCCAAGAAAACTTTCCCCATTTCACCAGAGATGTGACCAGCCAAACACAAGAGATACAGAGAATTCCCACAAGACATCAAATGCAAAGACCAACCCCTAGACACATAGTAATTCACCTACACAAAGTAGGCACAAAAGAAAAAATCCTAAAGGCAGCAAGAAAGAAAGAACAGACTACCTGCTGGGATGCCCATCAGAATAGCAGCAGACCAATTGACAGAAACACTACAAGCAAGAAAAGACTGGAGTCCAATATTCAGATCCTCAAAGATAAATAATTTCAACTAAAAAGTTCCTTCTCAGCAAAGCTCAGCTCCATCAGTGATGGAGAATTAAAATCATTGCAGACATCAAATCCCTAAGAGATTACGCAGCTTCCAGACCAGTTCTACAGGAGACACTTAAAACAAAATTAAGCACAAAAGAAAGAATAAAAAGAATGACAACACACTTCCCAAGAGAACAGCAGAGCACAGAACCACAGAAAATACATTGCAACAACAAACTTGACAACACACACATATATCAACCGCAAAGCTAAAAAAAAAACCAAGCAAACAAAGAAAAAACTTTTCAAGAACCTGATGACAGAGATAAACAATCACATTTCAACAATCAGCCTGAATGTGAATGGACTAAATGCACCACAGAAAAGACACAGAATGGCAAACTGGATAAGTAATCAAAACAGCTGATATTGGTACAAGAACAAACATATAGACCAATGAAACAGATTCCAGAAGCAAACCCTCAATTTCTCAACCAACTCAACTTTTACAAAGCCTCCAACAACAACCACTGGGGAGAAGAGAACCTACTCAGTAAATGGTGCTGGAAAAACTGGCTGATCACATGCAGAAGACTAAAACAGGACCCCCTACCTATCACCTTACACAAAAATTATCTGTAAAAGGATCAAAGACCTAAATGTAAAACCTCAAACTATAAGAACCCTAGAAAATGCAGGAGATACCCATAAGGAAGTTGGAACTGGCAACCAATTCCTGATCAGAACTCCAAGTACCCATACCATAAGAGATAAGATAGACAAGTGGGCATCAAACTGACAAGTTTCTGCAAAGGAAAATAAATCTTTAAGAGAGCAGGGAGACAGCCCACAAAATGGGAAAAAATATTTGTCATCCTAACATCTAGGATCTACAAGAAATTCAAATGTGCTGGAAGAAAAAAAACAAATGGCCCAATTAAAAAGAAGGTAAAAGATATGAATAGATATTTCTCAAAAGAAGATATATGGGCAGCCAACAGACACATGAAAAAGTGCTCAGCCTTACTAATCATCACAGAAATGCAAATCAAAACCACCTAACCCCAGTAAGAATGGCCATCATTGATAAAACAAGCAACAACAGGTATGACGAGGATGCTGAGAAAAAGGAACGCTTCTACACCGCTGGTGGGAATGCAAACTAGTGCAACCTCTTTGGAAGACAGTGTGGCAATTTCTGAAAGAAATAGAAATCAACCTTCCATATGACCCAGCAATTCCCCTATTGGGACTATACCTGGAGGAATTCAAGTCATTCTACCAAAAAGATACCTCCACATGCATGTTTGTTGTAGCTCTATTCACAATAGCAAAAAACATGGAACCAACCATGCTGCCCATTGAAACTGGACTGGAATAAAAAAATATGGTACATATCCACAATGAAATGTTATGCAGTCATAAAGAAGAACAGGCATATGGACTTCACAGCAACTTGGATGGATTCAGAGTTGATCATACTCAGTGATCTATCACAGAAACAAAGAACAGTGTACCATATGTTCTCACTCATAAGCGAACCTTGAACAATTATCATAACACTATAAGAAAGGGATTGGCAGTAGTGGGAAACTGCCAGAGGAAGAATGCTGGGATTGGCAGTTGAGGGAAACTGCCAGGGGAGGGAGGGGCACACCAAATCAACAAGGGTAACTTCATGATGATCATTTGTATATCTAACCTTGAATTGCACATCTTTAAAATAATTTTTTTTTAAAATTATAAAATAAACCAAAAAGAATTCTAGTTATTCCACTCTCTTTCCAATACTTGATTGTTTTTATGCATTTTCCCCATCATGTTGAATTTTAATTTATATTCCTTTGATAAATAATAAAGTTTAAAATTTAACACTCATGTCAACATCTTTTTAAATAAAATGTCTCTTTATGCATTTTCCCCAAACTTTGGTTGTCTTTTTCTTAGTGTAGTTTTAAAAATCTATTCTGACTAGATGGCTCAGATAGCCTATTGATAGTTTTTCCACTATATGGGTTGCTTTTCAGTTCTTCTCACAGTGTTTTTAATCAATAGATGTTTTGAATTGTAATATTTAAAAAATGTTTGTTAACCTTTCTTGTGACTTGCTGAAGAACACATTGCTTACAGTAAGACCACAAAGATGTTCTATATCTTCCTCTGAAACTTTATGGTTTTAACTATTAACGTTTGTATTAGAAAATTAATTTTTGTGTCTCTTTGAAATGCAGACATATTTTTCTATATAGGTATCAGTTGACATTGTGCCATTTATTAAAAAGACTATCACATTATCAATGAACCAGCATAAAATAGGTGATTATATATATGAAAGCCTGATTCTAGGTAAAACTGTATTCTATATTTTTCTATAATTTTGTCCATAACATACTCTTTTAATAATTGTATCTTTAAAATATGTATTCTATCTGATAGCATAAATTATAATGCTTTCATTTTTGTAAGTTTTCCATGGTTATTTTTGATATTTTTTATTTGTATCTGAATTTTAAAATCAGCTTATCAATTTTTCCAAATTGGAGATGGCATTGAATACAGATTAATTTATGAAAGAATTTAAAAGCTTTAAATAATAATATTTTAAACACATATGTATGGTGCATGCCTTTATTTACTTAGGTTTTAAATATCTCTCAACTAATATTTTATAGCTTTCATCATATAGTTCTTGTATATTTTTGTTATATCCATTTTCAGATATTTGATGTTTTTGTTCTATGGTGGATGTTTCAATCTTGCCTTTTTATTTTCAGTTAGTTGCTGGAATATAAAAACACAATTGAATATATTTACATTGATTTGTATCTTTAAGACAATAAATTTATTTCTCACTTATAATAGTTTGAATACAGATCATTTAAGAATTTCTGTTCACACAATCATGTCCTCTTCAAATTGGTATATGTATCTATATTTATGAGAGTGAATGCCCTAATATTTTCATTTTATGATCTTTGTCTCATGTTTGAACTGGATTATTACAACCTCAATCTTGTTCTAATTTCTGAAATTGTAGGTACAAGAGGGATATTTTCTCTATACTTAAATAATTGAAAGAAAACCACTTATTCCTAGAATGTGGGAAGAGTTTAATAACAGATACAATTATTTTGTCAATGTTAATCTATTTAGATGTTATTTTTTTCTTATTCCAGAAGTATAATGAGCAATTTCAAATATACTAGTGTACAGTTATTCATAATATTTTCTTACTTTAGCTTTTTTTTTTTAAGTGAGAAAGATTTTACTTTTTTTGAGTTGGAGTCTCACTCTGTCGCCCAGACCACCTCAGCCTTGACCTGCTGGACTCCGGCGATCCTTCCGCCTCAGCCTTCCAAGTAGCTGGAACTGGAACTACAGACACACACTACCACGCCTGGCTAATTAGGTCTCGCCAAGTTGTCCAGGCAGGTCTCGAACCCGCGGGCTCAGGCAATCCACTCACCTCAGCCCCCAAACTGTGGGATAACAGGCTGAGCCACTGAGCTCAGCAAGTGAGGAAGATTTATTGAGAGGACAGAGAATCTCCCACAGTGGAAAGGGACCAAAAGGAGTTGTCCCTACCTTATCTTAAGGAGAGTAAAAACTGGGATTATGTCATCTTTAATTTTTGATATTGATAATTTATTTATTGATAATCTGTTTTCTTAATCTAAGTCTTGTTAAGAATAAGGCAATTTTATTAATCTTCTCAAAGACCTAACTTTTGTCTGTGTTGATTTTTGTATTGTATTTATTTTTTTCTTTTATTATCCTATGTTCTTATATTAATTAAGTCTTTCATTTTGCTTTTCTTACATTTGAAGTGCTATTGCTTGTCTAACTATAAGGCATAAATCAGCCTTTGAACTCTGTTTTACCTATGTCCTCAAAATTTTAATATGCTGGCTGTATCATCATTTATATTCAATTAAAAATATTGTACAGTTTGATTTTAAGTTCTCCTTTGACTTGTGAATTATTTATAAGTGTATTGTATTAATCCAGGATTTTTTTTTCTAGTTATCTTGTTGTTATTTATTCTAGTAATACCATCATGGTCATATAATCTGGCTATCTTAATTTTTTCCAATTTGTTGAGGCTTTGTGGCAAAAAATGGACAATTTTGGTAAATGTTTTATGTATGTTTGAAAAAATTTTGTGAATTCTGCCATCATTAGTCGCAGCTTCATATTATATGTGTGTGTGTGTTAATTAGTATAAATTTGCTAATTGTATTGCTCAAGTCTCCAATAGGCTTTTTTCTTTGTCTTATCAGTCATTGATAGAGGTGTGTTAACATTTCCCAATACTGAATGTGTTTATTGCCATTTTTGTCCATTTTTGCTTTGCATATTTTGAAAATATGTTTTTTGCTGATATACAGATTTAGGACCATAATACCTTTGTGCTGGGTTAACCCCTTTTTTGTTATGAGCTGCATTTCCTTAGTTCTAGTAACTTCTGTTCTTAAGTTTGTTTGTCTAATATTAGCATAGTTTAGGCACTTATTTTTGCTAGAGTTTTACATGACACTTCTTATTTATTGTATCTGTTTTCTTGTATTAAGAAGGTTTCTCATATAATAAGAATGCAGTTGCTGTGTTTTTTCAAATCCAGACTGAATCCAACATTTCTTAGAATGTTTAGTTCATTTACATAAAATGTAATTACAGGTTGATTTATTTCTACTCCTTTACTATTAAGGAGCTCAGTATGTCTATGTACCTCTTAAGTTGTCCTATTTTTATTTTACTTTTTATTCTTTTTTTCTCTGCATTCAGTATTTTCTATTGACTTATCTTTAAATTAACTCATCCTGTATTCTGCTTTGTGAAATTAGCTATACAACTAATCTCTCGCATTCATAGTTTTATATAATATTTTAAAATTATGAATTGTATTCATTTATGTTTTTATGTATATTCTATGGATTTTTATTTTTGTTGAAATTGCCTCTTTCATATTGATTTTTTTCACACATCTCTCAATTTTTAATATTTCAGTCAAAATTAGTTTAAAGTTATTTTCTGCCAACTTCTATATCGGAACCATATGTAGGTCAGCTTCTAGCACCTGAATATTCTTTTTATTATTAATATAATAATGTTTCTCCCCAGTTCTCCAGTTTTTCAGAAAAGAAGCTCAACTTCATAAAAGAGAGAATTACACATCTTTGCTAGTTCACAGAAAAGTTGTAATTTGAAAGCTTTGATAGTTACCAATAAGCAAATTTTCATTCATTTCATCATATCTTAACTACATAAAATGTACAATTTTATATCTTAAAACAGTGGTTAAGATCTACAATAAAATCTACTAAATGTCTTTCAGATAATTTTAATAATCCTGTGCTTTTGGAGTTTATAATTTCTATTAGAGTTGTAAAGTCATAGATGTCCTTACCACCATAAGAACTCAAATGCCAATCTTGGTGATGTTGAGTCAATATGTATGTTCCTACATGAAAATGAGAAAACTCTTGTCAATAAAGATGCTCTAGTTTAAGTATTGCTGGAGTTCCTTGTGTATTGTAAAACCTAAACACAATTTATCACATTGAAGAGTACAACTTTCACATAGTTCAAGGAATGCACATGTGACAAAGATAAACAACAACAAATTCAACAAAATTTAAGGAAGATGATTGTGGGTGATTCAGACCTGTCTTCTCTTTGAGACAAATGGCATATTGGTAAAAGGACAGAATTTTCAGTGCACAGATAGATCAGATAGTGGGTTTTTTTAAAAAAGATTTTTTGATCAGTGTTTCACTTTGTTATCAAAAATAAGCAATTGTATTAGGCTCCAATTTTCCCCAAAACAGTGCCGGGATTACAGAATGACACCAATTCACTTTGAAGCAATGCTGACCTCTATACAATTTAATCATGTATAATATTGTCTAAGTCCAGTTCTATATAGAGTGTTGTAAAAGGTCACAAACTTGGTGAATGAAACTGCCTGTAGAAAGATCTTGATGTATAGCAATTTAGAATTACTGGGTACTTTTTAAAATATTTATGGAGAAATTAAACTATGGAGTAAAAAAAATGGCAACTGAAACAGAAAATAATATCTGAATGCTGGTGAAATGCCTATATATATTCAGACTTGAATAAAGCAAATATTGATCACATTATTTTCAAATATCTACAACTGTGGGAAAAGCTAGGAAGTAAAAACTGGATAAAAGGGAGATGGAGTTTCAGAGAAAGAGTCACCAACCAGTCAATCTGCTAAGTCAAGCACTTCTAACCATGAGAGGGCCAACCAAAGGGAAATTGGGGGAGATCTATAGAAAACTGTGGATTCTGTATAGCTACCACCTTAGTGTGTTCACAGTGATACACCTGGTGGTAAACATGGAACCACTGTTTGTCAACAGGAATAGTAGCTGAAAGATCTGGATACTTGACAGGGAAAAGAAAAGATAAACTGTAATAATACTAGGCACGTCTTTATCTGTCTGCAAATTACATCAGACCACAAAATGACCCAGAGTAATGTCTGCTGCCTCACATCCACCTTCCCAAATTTACATAAGTTTCTATTTTTGACAACTCTGAGCCAGATTCATACTGAGAAGAGGATTCTGGAAATAGAGTTCCCAGGTTAATCAAGTTAAGAGCAAAATATACCAACGTATCTGTCAAAGTTAAGTGTTTCTATCTTACATAGAATTATAAATATATTCTAATTTATAATTGGTATCACTGCTTCAAAATTGTATTAAGAAATAATTTCTCACAGTTTTATTTTTAAAAATCAAACAAGAGATAGGAAATAGCTAGTTTGATATAAATTTCAAAAATTACAAAATTTTAGACTCTCTTCCAAAATTAAAAATATTTTCATTTACTGGGTGATTAAAAAAAGCAAAAATTTTATCTATATTTATGTTACCTTGAAAAATTGGAAGTTAATTTTAATTATTAATTTTCTAACTTTATCCATTACTCTAGAAATTAGACTGTAATATATCATCAATCAATAATATATAAATAGGAAAGCACGTGTTTTGAATGTTTTCTCTTAAAGAAAATCTTGTTGAATTTTAGGACAGTCTTATGACTTTGGTTGACCCTGATTCTTTTTTACTTATTTGAAAAACCATGTCTTTTTGTTCATATCAAAGTCCATAGGCAGTAGCAAACTAAAATATTTTAATCTTATTTCAGAAAATGTATAAATTTTAAAGATCTCAGCAGACACATTGACAGCTTTGTTGCTACTCACGCTCTACCCCTTTTGTGCAAATTATTTTTGTTCAAGGAAAGGAAAAGAGAGAAACCCATATACCTTGTTGCTCTGTGAATTCTCCAGCCTGCAAGTATCTGAGAAGCTGCCAGAACCTTTGATTTGTTTTGTAATCTTTAAGCTCTTTAAAAGGACCTTGACATTCTGCTTACCTTCTTCATTTTAGCTACCTATTAAACATCAGACTTTAATGATTTTCTAACTATAACTATAAAATCGCTTTCCTCATCCTTCTGATGTCACAGCCTTTATAACACAATTCTTCCCTTTTCTTATTTGCTCTAGGGTGACATTGAGCGTACGGACATCAAAATCCTTTTTTGTTTTCTATTCCATTCCCTGGATACATAGTGCTCCTTCCAGAATCCTTATGTTCCCTCAAATTCACAAAACTGCCCCCTGACTGTAAGTCATTACCGAAAAAGTCATTTGGTGAGCTGATTTTCTCTATCACACACAGCGCATACAAAGCACCTCATTATATCTTGGTATGGCCTAGTAAACTGCAGAGACGTGATGGCCACCGAGTAGTCTCTGCACTTGACAGTTCCGATTTCTTTTTCCTTTCACATGCACTTCTCTAAGGAAAATAATCTCTAAGATGAAAAAGTTTTGCAGATACACCAAACTGAACTCCCTCTCTCCCCATACTCCCCACTCCAATAAACTACCTTGTCAATCCCATTCTACGATCACTCAACATCCTCTTCCTGAAATCACTCTCATACAAATCTCTTATTCATCCATAGAACCTTTAAAAGAAGCCATTTGTATGTAGTAAGCTCTTTTCATATATTTCTCATCCTCTCTGGGAAAAGATTTTATTGATCCATGAATGTCATGATATTTCTGAGATGATGACAGTTATAGAATTTTTAACATGGGCAAGACTTAGTTTGGGACAAGGCAGAAGACAGATGGGAAACTAGTAATGACACAAATTATATAACAGAATATTGGGGCATCAGAGAGCTCATATGCATATGCCACCAAGGTCCATTAATAGATCAATGCCCGAAAATAAAACTGGACTGAGAATGAAACAATGAGGAAATAAGGTATTTCTTCTTAAAAGTGAAACAACCATTTAAGTTACAGGTGAAACGATGAATTTGGACCTGAAATTGTAAATCAATGAGCAATAACTATGGTTAAAGTGTGTTTCTATATTAGATGAAACTAATCTGTACATGGATAATTATTTTGCATTATATTATGCAATGAAAAGTTTGCTATTTTCTCATATAACAATAAAATAAGGATTTTTAGGTAAGTACAATAGAATGGTATATAAATTATGAGAAAGTCATTTGGGAGACTTTGACACCTAAAATAGATGAAGAAAGAGGGAGGAAAGAGAAGTGAGATGGGAGATTGGGAGTTAATTTAAGATATTAGAAGAGGGCTGAAAAATCAAGGGCTATAAAACCAGTAAAACACGAGGAAAAGCTTACTTTTATAAAGAATGAGTATTTTTTTAATTTCCATGAAATAAATAAAAATAAAATTATTCTTGACTGCAGTTCACCCGAGGGGTTATTGATCTTAGCTTCATAGCATTTGGATAAAGAGCTTATAAAATGTCTATCATCCATAGGCCTAAGGAGCAAGAACTCTTTTTCCTAGGTTAATAACTCAGGTGTCTGCTGTTGACAAAAGTTGGCTGCTAGATTTCCTTGCCATGCAGTGTAGTTAGGTCATTCTGCAAATTGTCTGTCCCTGCTATGTCTATCAGTAAGGACTTCTCAAATGAGAGTGATTTTCAATGAATGAGCAGTCTTGGCAATCAAGTGTTAAAGAAAAAAGTGAAGGGGAGAGTCAAAGCAAAGAATGCCACTCTATAATCAATTCTGCCTTGGAGCAGAGACTCCTATAAATAATATGAGAGTTAATCAGCATTTTCTAGTGGCATCACATAGGAAAAAAAAGTTGGTTAATTTTTTATTGCAGTACAGATATTAAAGCAATGTTTCAATTACTGATTGGTTTCAGAAAGTGAATACGTGTTATCACAATATAGTCACCATGGCTATTTCACTTAACATGGTATTTTTTAAATTTCAAAATAAAAGAAAATACACTTTATGATACCCCAACAAATATCATTTTTAATATTCTGACTTCTTAATTTTTTTCCTTATAAGTTACAGTATGAATAAAGAGAACATCCTTAGGAAGCAACCAAGAATTGAGTTAAGATAAGGAATATTCCTGATTTAAGTTTTGGGAGAAAGCTTAAACATTCAATTTAAGAAAGCTTTAAAATTCCAGTAGCTAGATGGGAGATAATTATTAATGTAATCTGACAAATGTACACTGAGCATATATTATGTTCTAGACAATGTAAGTGTTTTGTCATATACATAGGTGACTAAAGCTGGCTTCTAGACTTTGGAAAGGTGATGATATAGTAGGCTTTTGTTATAGGACCTTTAAAAGTCACCCTGCTTTTTTTTTTTTTTAACTTTTAACCTTTAAAATTGTGGGGTACAATTCAGGCTTAGGTATACAAATATTCATTATGCAGGTACCCTTGTTGATGAGGTGTGCCCCACCCCCCAGGTAGATTCCCACTACTGCCAATTCCACCTCCCCACCCCCCAATCCTCCACAGTTTCCCACTACTGTCAATCCTTTTCTTATAGTATTATGATAGTTCAAGATCCACTTATGAGTGAGAACATGTGATACTAAGGTCTTTGCTTTTTGTGAAAGATCACTCAGTATTATAGACTCTAAGTCTATCCAGGTTGCTGCAAAATTCATGATTTTGTTCTTCTTTATGGCTGCATAATATTCCATTGTATATCTGTACCACATTTTTTAAATCCAGTCCTCTTTTGATGGGCAGCACGGTTGGTTCCATGTTCTTGCTATTGTGAACAATGCTGCAATACACATATTTGTGCAGGTTTCTTTTTTGTAGAGTGATTTGTGTTCTTCCGGATATATTCCCAGCAGGGGGATTGCGGGATAATATGGAAGGTGATTTTTAGAACTTTTAGGAATCGCCACACTGTTTTCCACAGAGGCTGTACTAGTTTACACTCCCACCAACAGTGTAGAAGTGATCCCCTTTCACCACATCCTTTCCAGTATCTGTTATTTTTTGAGTTATTGATAATGTCCATTCTGACTGGAGTTAGGTGGTATGTCAGTGTGGTTTTAATTTGCATTTCTTTCATGACTAGTGAGGCTGAACATTTTTTTATGTATCTGTTGACTGCTCGTACGTCTTCTTTTGAGAACTGTCTATTCATATATTTTGCCTACTTTGTAATGGGGCTGTCCTGTCTTCTTTTCTGCCAGTACTTATAATATTACAGATAGCATATTCAGCAAATTATGAGAGAAAGGAACAGATATTTTATATGGAATCTTACAGATATTACAAAAACTCCTGATGTAATTATAAAAGTACCAAAATGAACTTCCAAAAGTAATATTGCAAA